>CABFWO010001196.1:182559-196917 GCA_902155825.1 Timema genevievae
CCCCCCCCCCCAATTAGTGTAAATATACGAATATCCAGAACGCATAGTAAGACACGTCACACACAGAATAAATAACCTAGTCCTTGAAATGTGTAGGGCAATATACACATTAAACATAATAATAATCCATTGTGACTTTAAAGAGCCCAGTCTCCTGCTACCTCATTTTCCTTCTCTTATTAATCCTTTGAGACATTTCCTGATTTATTACGAATACAGTTGTATGATCTCACTTTAAACTATTAGAGTACGCCACATTTTCTTTCATAAAGGTCCTGATTTTATTTTAATGAAACAGTCCTTTTTAAAAAATATATTGCAATATTAATGATGATTATGATGTTTATGAAAGGGAGGCGGGACTACCTTAAAAATGTAATATGGCTGCCTACAGAATCTAGCATCTCAATCTTGAGTTAATATACTTGGAATACTTAGTTTATTTTAGCACTACGTCTTACTACCCGTTCAGGCTGTACGCTTGTGTACTAATTACGCTAATGGGTTAGGAATTAGGAAGGTTGGATTTAGATAAAGTGAACCCGCATTTTCGTGGAGGGAGAGTGTAAAAAACATTCCGGAAAAAGCCCTCCATCAGTTCAACCGACCGAGATTTGAACCTCGATCTCCCAGTCCTCAGCAGTCAAGTTCAAAACGAAACCGGCACGTTAGCTAACCACGCCACCGAGGTAGGTTATAATTGGAATAAGAATCAGAAATGAGTCATCTCTTACTAAGGTTTTCATAAATGTTATGGATCTTAGAAATAACTTACGCTTTTAAAAAACTCAACGTGTCTTTATTTTCGTCAGAGATGTAAGCATTTAATTAAATTACTCTACATTGAATATCACCTCTGAGGGAGCTGCAAATCTTGTGAAGAAAAGATTTATCTTCTCTCTCTTTCGGTTAACTGTAGTCGAGTCTCCTCGCTTTCAGATGTCGGAAGGTGATGTGCTAGGTTAAGTAGGAGCTTCTGGCAACCTCGCCTAACCAGCGTTGCAAAAATTGTCATATAGTTAAGGGAAAATTGACCACACGAAAAATAGAGAACGACAAAACTGTTTTCCGATAATAGCCATTCTGCTCCCTCAGATATGATATTTGGTGTAGTGGGGTTAGGAATGAGGAAGGTATAATTCAGAGGAAATCTATCTATATTTGTTTGGGGAAAGAGATTGGAAAACCATTAATGAAATAACACCCTCAGTACACCTGGCTGGGATTCGAGCCCCAACCTTCCCGTATCCGGGCAAACCAGTCCAGATGAGTTTGGCATTTAGTCCACGTGTCCATCTGAGAGGGTTTTGTAACAACTCACTGAGTGGTCTCCAATTAAAAATTCACAGTAGACGCCGAAAGCTCTCGAATCTCCCCACCAGGTAACGTTTCCCAGGAGATTCCCTGAAGGCACGGCGCCATATATTCCTCCTTCCGGCAGCATCAGGTGGTAGATGGACCCCTTAAAACCAACAATATTATATATGTGTCAAATTCAAATTCTCTAGAAACCGAATCTTAAATTTGAATTTTTATTTGTCATTTAAGCGTATAACCCGAACGGGTAGTAAGATGCGGTACTAAAAAAAATTGTATTTATTTTTTTATTTTTTAGCACCACGTCTTACTACCCGTTCGGGTTGTACGCATATTTATTAATTACGCTATTGAGTTAGGAATTAAAAAGGTAGAATTATAAAGGAAGTGTCTTCGCACTTGCTTGAAAGGAGATTGGAAAACTATTTAGGAAATACCACCCTCAGTACACCCGACCGGGATTTTGACTCTGATCGCCCCATCATCGGTGGTCCAGTCTATTGCAATAGTGACGTCTTAGACCATGTGGCCACCGAGATGGGTCACACAAAAGTGCATATATTAGAGCATATATCAAACCCGTGTAGGTGGCCGCGTGGTCTAACGCACTACTCTTATGTTAGACTAGATCGCCAATGACAGGGAGATCAAGGTTCGAGTCCCGGTCGGGTGTACTGAGGGTTTTTTCACAAAACAGTTTTCCACTCTCCCTCCAACAAAATTTGGACACATTTTCTCTTAACATAACCTTTCTCATCCCTTAAACCATTAGTATCATTAGTATATAAACGTATAATCCAAGCGGGTAGTATGACGTGGTGCTTAAAACAACTTATATACAATCTCAACATGAAAAATCCACCGTCGAGGTAGTTTAAATGGCATTGAACTTAGATCTAGCAGGTCAAAGCTTGGTATTGAACCCAAGCATGCTGGGTCAGATCAAATCACGTGTCTGTTAATCTTTTTTTTAACCTCAGAGAGGAACTCTATGACGTAGGGCGTGTAGGGCACCTCGATCTCTCTTTGTACAAGGGCGACAGTGACCGCGTTCATTAGGTCCTTTATGTAACCGTAAGCGTTGACGTCGAAGGCACAGCTGAAAATAAACATCAAACGTTTTAGAAAACATCTTCTGTATATAGGCAGCATTACGTTTAGTACTTGTGTTTAGTTCCAACCACTTTTCATTTCAATGTAATATTAATATATTTGAAATATCAAACGTTACCGTTAAAATAAAATTTAATTTAAACAATAATTATTTTAATCCCAACAATTTAAAATCTATAAAATATGTTTGAAGCTAGATTATATTATAATGGTAGGGCCTACAGATAAATAACATTAATACGCATATTTTATAATCAAAACATAACAAATTTTTAAAATTGAAAAAACCTATTTTAAGATTAATGTTGAAAATCAGACTTAATTTTATCCTAAATGAATTTTAATAGACCATTGAATTAAAAAGTTATTTAATTTTAATAATTTGATCGAATGTGTTTAAAAGTTTGGCATTTTAATCTTTATTATTACTTATGGGTTTTTTTGGTTGAAAATTCTGATATTTTACTAAGTAAATGTAGCTTCAAAAATGGCTATCAATGATGTATAATCAATTATTTGATGGTTCTACACCCTGAATAACGTATGTCCACTTTAAGGTGAATACCCTATTTAAAGAATGTGTTTTCAAATTGAATTCTTGGCATCAAATATGAACCCTTTGAAAACCTTCATGGAGCTAAGACCACGACTAAAAAATGTTAACTATGGAACATTTTGAAAACAGTTCTACCCTCACCGGAAGGTAGGTGGCTTAGTCGTGATTTTCTAGCTACGGTGAGATCAGGGTTCAAATTCTGACTAGACTTAATGATTTATTTTTTATTATTTTTATAATTTTTGTTCTTTAGAGGGTTTACTTTTTCCTTCTTCAAAATTGTGGATCCACTTCCTATATTTACCACAATAGTATATTCTGATAAACCAGATGGATAGTAAACTCATAGCCCCATAAAAAAACATGAAATAATGTTGGACCTTGTAAACGATTACATATTCTACTTTACCAAAGAGAACAGTAAATTCTAACCAACTGCAGTAACCTTAACTCACGCATGGGAGGTGTGGTGAAAAAAAATTATTATTATTTTATTTTGTGTATGTATGTATTTTTGAATTTTAAAATATATATAAAGTTGGGCGCCAACTACCAACCACTTTTATTTTGTAAGTTAGTTAGATTTTTTTATTAAATAAATTTAGCCCCATAAACTGCTCAGCGGTAAGACGAAAACCCTTTCTCTCAAGACCCCTGGACTTTACCTAAAGTTTTAACTCAAGTTGGACACTTACAACCGAAGACTTCCTGAAGCAGATTATTATTCTTACCCTGGACATCCAATCTACTGAGAATATCTATATATGGGATGCAAGTTCAAAAAAAATACAATGTACTGTACATTAATATAATAAATAAAAAATGACACAATTAAATTTGAAGAGTGATTGTAATTATTGTTATAAATGATGACCTTAAATAAACCCTACCTAGTAAGGCATGCCTCCTATGTTATAAAATTAATAGAAGTATTGTTGAGCAATACTTGAAAATGTTAAAACTCTCACTTGAATTGTGAGGATAAAAAATAATTATTAATTATTACACAGAAATATTTCATTAAATAAAATAGCAGGATTTTTTTTAATCTTTATTTTTATAATATGTAAAAATAATTGTATGATTCTTTAATAAACAAAAACATTGTTGTGAGGTTAACACACAGTAATATTGATGGTATGGAAACTGAAGTTATTTACAACTGTTCTGTAGTATTCCCTCTTCTTTAACTAAATGTCCAACACTTTTAGATCTGAAAGAGCTAGAGGGATGTTCAAAAATGAGATAAAACAGTTTCAAAAGGAACCCTGGATACTTAACTTTTTTTTTTGCATCAGATCATCAATAGGTAATACAACAAAAAAGACCGAAAATCAGTCTAGGATAGTAAGTTATTTTCCCTTCTTTAATAATTTTAGGTACTATAGTCAATTATTTAGACATTGAACAGGATGATCAAAGATGTAAATTGATCTCACCCAAAATATCCCATCTATGGCTTGGTAACAATCTAAATTCTATGTCCTTATATTTAAAAATCTTCCCTGCAAACACTTCCTCATCGTTCTTGCAAGGTTAAGTCTCACTTTTAGTGACACTTTTACTGATGAGCGTTACAATTAACTATAAGAAAAACACCATTAAGTGATCCCCAAATCAGGTTTTTTCTGACGCTTCGAAAACCAATTTTAGAGACAACAAAACAAAAACTTAAACAAAACAAAAACTTAAACAAAACTCAAACATGTTATTTTTGTTTTTAAATAAACAATCTCCGGCCTAGGAGAAAATATAGCCGCCGAGATTTATAACAAAGAAAAAAAAATCTTAGATATTTAAATAGTGAAAGTGTTACTATAAAGATAGCTTAACATTATAATTTGGACAAATAAACATAGGTCATTTCAAAAATTAATTTAAATTTGGCACCAAAAGAACCAAACGAGAATAATAATCTCTTCCGCTAGGGGCAATTATTTCTTCAAATGACAGCCAGATGTTATAAGCGTCCAAGAACATAAAATAAATTAAGATCATAACAGTTCAGAAATAAACCACTCACTAAAGCAGATAGCGTTAAAATCACCTGCCAACAAAAATAATAAACATGGCGGGTTGGCAGTTTATGAATCAAAATAAAGAAATAAAATTGTATATAGTGAAATAATGGTAAGTAGATGATATATATAATATATATTTTAATTGTAAATGAATAAATAACGAATATTCGAAACTTAAGGAGTTGTGAATGAAATTTAAAACAAATAAACCGTAAAATTGTCAACGTTATTATATATTTTAAGAATTGAGTCAACTGACTATTAAATTTATATTATAAGTAATTCTTTTAACCAAAAATAACATCACAAAGGTAAGTTTCTCTATGCCTTTAGGAAATCTAAAACTCATTGCCACGCTTACAAAATTACGCCATTTATCCCTATCTGGAGCTAGATCTATCCAGTCCATCTCATTACACCCTAACCCTTTCATGTCCATTCTAATGTTGTCCTCCCATTTGTGTCTAGGTCTTCCCAGTGGTATTTTCCCATTGGGTTTAGCAGTCAATACTTTGAACACCGTTCTAGATTCTTCCATTCGCGCTGGATGTCCTGCCCATAATAATGTGCGAGACTTGATTCTCCTAGTAATATATTGTGATTAGTATAGAGTATGTAGCTCATAATTATGTAACCTCATCCACTAACCAGTATATTCATCCCTTTTTGGACTAAATATCTTCCTAAGCACCATGTTTTCAATTATTCTAATTTGTTTTCATCATGTAAGGTAAGGAAGGGAAAACATATTAAAATAAATATTTTTGAAGTTTATATATACTAAAACAGTTTTTGTTGGGCTTGGATACGTTTGGTTGAATTTTCTACATATAGTAATATCAACCGTTATTGGTCTGATATTTTTCATGAGCATCGAGGAATTAGTCTCACTATTATAAGGTTTCTGTACAGATACCATCAAACCAATGACTAATATTCAAGAACTGTTGATATAATTATATGTATAAAATTAAACTAAACGTAACTACTTAAGCAAGATTTTATTTAATCAACCCAAAAATGTTTTTGGCATTAAAAAGCGGAAAAAAAATGCGAAGCGCCCTTTCTTTCATATCACCTCAATGGAAAAACTAAATTTTGAAAAATCCCACCTTACTGTACATATTAGGTGAATATAACCCATAACTATTAGCTTAGAAATATGAAAATATCTTAGCCAAACACATACATTAAAATAGAATGAAACTTTTTATTATTTTGTGAGCTAAAAGCTCTGAATTCAATTTCAAATTATATTACCTAATTGATATTGGGGAGACAATTTCCACGGGGGAAAGGGGACAGGAAAAGAGGGAAATTGTCTCACACACACCTTCCAGGATCGCAAATAATTTTAGTAAAAAAATCTTAAAACCTATTAAGTAGGGCCTACAGCTATAATATCGAACACTGAAGAAATTGTGTTGAATACATCAGATAAATTATCAGATCAGGCTCATGACTTTATATGAAAATGGTATACAGTTATGTATATATGTAGGATAATTCTAAACTCTTTGCATCTGTGAGTGGAAAAGAACAAAAGAACCTAAGGAAAAACTGTCAGTAAAAGTCATCTTGTATTATCACTAAAATAATGTAAAATGAAGCTAAACGCAACAACGCCAAAAGTACGCAGCTTTAAGTACGTACGTGTATAACAAGTTGCATATCACTAGGCGGGCATAAGTGCCCGGCCCAGAGCAACGTTGCCGAAGAGTGAGCCCGAGTCAAATACAACCGATGGATACTGTTATGACCAATTTGACAAATGAGGTAACCACCTAATGAAACGCAGCTTGCTGTACACTTACGTACTTACATCTGCGTACTCCCGGCGTTTAGTAGTGTAGTTTGTGTGACAACTTGTTGCTGACAATGGGCCATTTAATTACCTGCAACCCACCTCGGTGGTGTAGTTGGCTAACGCGCTAGTTTCGTGTTGATCCAGATTGCCGAGGACGGGGATATCGAGGTTAGAATCTCAGTCGGGCGAACTGGGAGTGGTTTTTCCTAAATGTTTTTCCACTCTCCCTCCACGCAAATGTGGGTTCACTTCCCTAAATTCAACCTTCCTAATTCCTAATCCATTAGCGTAATTAGTACTTAAGCGTATGAACTGAACGGGTAGTAAGACGCGGTGTTAAATAAATAAAAATATACCTGGACGGTATCCAATGCAGGTGTTCATAAAATCTAAGGACCAATTTCATAGTCCTACTTAGTACGCCTCTAGTGCGGTGCTAAATACAGGACCACACCTAACTCAAATTAAATGGGCCAGTTTCACATATTATGTAAACTGGTCCAGTCTATTTTGGTATTGGTATATGTCGTCTTGTATTTAGTATCACACTGGACTTAGTCTGACTATGAAACTGGCCTTCTGTAACCCTTTTCATTTTGGTATACAATTTAAAGAATTTGTTATTTTCCACTACCTGAGCAGTAAATATTATTTTTGAAGTTTTCATAACTACCGAAATATTTTGTTCCGTTTTGTTCCTTATATATGTGTAGTACGCTCATGATAAAAGTGAGCAATTTGTGTGGGAGTATGCTAACTTTTGAATCATTATGACTTTTTACTAGTTAAAGCCGTGATCTCGCTACATCCATTCTCACTATAACCAATATCGACTATAAATATGAACAATAAAAGAGCCCTTAAGATTCATAATTGGAAACAAATTATATAAATAATAACATAAATAGATTATAAAGTACCCCCGCCCCTATCAAATAATGTTTCATGTTACGCCACTGCGATGAGACACACTTACCTTCTGTCGAAGATGGCTAAGCACAAGAGAAAAACACAAATAATCTTCATTGTCCTTTTTATACTTCTGAGATCTTCAATAGACCCAAGTAAATAATACTTCTGTGATGCTGATAAAACCACTTATTTGCACTACTTTGACAAAGAATTGAGGTATTTTCCTCTGTGGTGACTGCTTATAGCCTCAGAATATAGTAGATGTAGATAATTGTAATACATATGAGTGTTGAGGACTATCTATCTACACAACAACACCTGCGGAAACACAAATATTATTTAAATATGTAATTAAATGTATCACACTAATACAAGTGTAGGCTGCTCTTCTATATTTATTAAATAAACAACAATAGCCCACCTTTCCATTCAGATTGTGAATCAGCTCAATGTTTATTAAGATTCAAGTTATATTAATACTCAAAAATGTAGTCATGATCAAAAATATTTTGTACATAGCTTCAATTAATAAATTCATTGTATGATTGTTATTACAATAAATGTATTAAGAAAAAGGGGCCAGTTTCACAATTTGAGTGCAGAGATAATGGTCGTACTGTATATTAAACTTTCAGAAATTAGGATTCTCAGCTATTGGATCAATTATAAGTAAATTGAAACAACTTAAGTTAAAGAGTCACAAATAAGAAACATTATGTTAAGTTGTGCAATAAAAGGGACTCAAATCGGAGTGTTTAGTTTAATCTACCTTGTGACGTCACAATTGCAACAATAACTTAATTATCGGCACATTATTAATAATAATAACTCTTTTAAAGGTATGATCATAGAATTTATAGCACCGGAGTATAATATCTATAGTTAACTTATATTTCTGTTACCAAATTCGGAGTCACTTTTTAATACTTCGTTTTTTATTAATCCTGAGAAAATGCTTTTTTGTGTTTTATCATTTTAAGTGCTAGAGTTATCCGTGTTTATTTAAAGATAACTTGCCAGTCGTATTTTGGGAATTTTTTTTTCATAGCACCGCGTCCTATTATCCATTTGGGTTGTACGCCTAGGGTTTGGTTGATATTCTATGTGAATGGGTTATTAAAAAATAATATGAATTAAAATATATATATAATAAGTATTTAAGCTGCTGCTGCAGCTATATAGTAATTTATAGTTTTTAAACCATTTTTAAACTGTGTAAGGTTCATATATAAAACCTTGCGCGTCATCTCTGGAGATTTAGCAAAACTAATTCACAGGTTTCTAATAGTTGGGTGACGTGGCAAGTTTAATAATATTTATGTACGAGTAAAGTAAATAAAAGTAATAGTTTATTTAATTTTATTTTTCAATTAATGAAAATGTACACATTATAATATTATAAGTGACTGCTTGAAATTGATCTCTATAATATAACTAGATGGACATACACATACACATTACCAAGGACAAAAGCTTGACGCTCATGTTTATCGTCTGATACACTGTGGGGGGACAGATTTAACGGTCTATTTCAATGTTCTTATGCGAAAACATGTCTCTGATGAATGTGTTATTGTTTGAAAATAGTGAAGTATTATACCACACTTTCCTGAAGAAACATCTACATTAAGCGATATACAATTCAGTTTTGCAGGTAATACTGTACAAATACGAATAAAATCTTTAACATATTTAAATATGTTGTTATCATCAATGTTGCTTACAGTTTTCCAAGACTACGCTTATATTTAAAGTTGGTTATTAACTTGTATATTGGTTTCAGAAAACATATTATATTGAAAGTTCGATAAGTATAGTGAATAAGTTGTTTTAAAACTTGATTACATTTGTTTGAATGACAAGCTTTGTGTCGTTACCATACATTTAAACTAACACTTAGGTTATAGGCTTGTAGAAAATAGAATTATATTACCATTTAAAAAAGTTGACTCATATCTTGTATATTGCTTTCAGAAACCATATTATGTTGAAAGTTCGATAACTATAATGAAACACGTTAGCTAAAAACTTTATTACTTTTTTTTAATGATATACTTTGTGTAGAAGTCTTACTTTCAAAGGATAATTTAGGTTATAGGTTTGTAGGAAGTATGGTATCTACTAAACCCTGATTTTAGTAATAATCCCAATCTGTAAGGTTTTATTGCTTACCAGAATACTATCATATATATAATATTTTGGTAGGATAAACAGCCATTTAGAATGAAAGTAGAAATTTCCTACTGGAAGGTCTTTTATCCTAAATAAACACAACCATAGGGTAGGATTCTGGTACGAGATAAAGCCTTGAGTTTCCTTCAAAAATCATCGTATATATTAGGCTACATCAACTTATTTAAAGAAAAAACTAACCAGTTTCAAAATATAGTTATGTTCTTCAAAGCTTTTACTAACATATTTATTTAATTTAACTAATCACAAATTGATGTATCTCATATATTCAATCAAATTAATTAACTATGTCAAAATGCAATTTTGCCTTGTATGGGTGTAGGAGAGAAAGAGATATCCTAAAGTTTTCTTCTCTCCTTTACAATGGTATGCAGACGACAGCTCGAAAATTTCAGCCATATATGTCCATCCAGTTATATTATAGAGATCAATGCTGCTTGACAGTAGCACCTACCCGGCTAGTGAGTAACTAGATCAAACCATTTGACAGTACACAACTGCTTAGTGCTGCCCTCAAGGAGGAATAAGATGGAGCTACTGGGAGGCCAGAGGCCATTCCCTTTTCCCAATTCCTCCCAAAAACAAAATGGACCCTGACCTTTATTATATATGCCTGACAGGTTCTCTTTTTGTTTTGACTGCATTAAGCTATTTTTCCTCAAAGCTAAAATTAACCAATACTGCATAGTAATCTTTATTTCTCCACATTACTATTTTGGCCTCCGGGTATGACATATAAATTAGAAAATTTTTCTTTTATAAATACATATTTGTTTAAATTTCTAAATTATATGCTTTCCTTTTATTTATATCTGTTTAAATAAGTTGGAAGTGATAAGATAATTTTTCCATTCATCCATCTATATATACTTTATATACAGCCGAGTAATTGTTGACTTGGGATCTTGGAAAGAGTAACAATACTATAAATTTATAATTATTTGTTAATATATGTAATAATTAATTTTAATACAATATTAGTTACGGCTGATACATAAGTTATGTAAGGGCGTAAAAGTTAATAATACTGGAGCCTTTTTTTTAACACGTGCTCTAACATTACGAGTAGCTAGAAATATATTTTATAAATAACTGGATGAACACCTGTGGCTAAGATTTTATAACTGTTGTGTTCACACAAATACAAGAGAAAGTAGTAAACTTACGGGTATTTCTTTCTCTCTTTTACACATATAAGTCTATGAAACATTTGGACATACTTACTATTTTGTGCAAATTTACAGCATATATGTGTGTATATTATGTTTAATGTGAAAAATGGGTTACAAAAATGTATGAATATTAAATAAAGATATGTATAATAATTATGGCTAAAGAAACAAAAAAGTAGATTCCTAGTAATTTCCTAACAATAAATTTTCAGTAACAGGCTGGCACCATAATAACAACGAGATCTGTCCTTAGAATAATACATGATTGAATCTCACATTTTAGTCAATTTAAAATTATGTATCTCAGTAGTATAAATAGCTCATTGCGAATATCACTCCAGCGAACAATATAATATACAATTAGTATGGGGTGAATGGTGTCGTCACTAGCAAAAGAGTAGTGTGGTTTATGCTAGCAAGTTTTCGTTAGAATTCACGGAAATCTGAAAACAACAAATACTCCCTCATTACATTCCTGTAACTGGTTCTGTACGTCCTCTTCTTTCTTACCCAATACCATCAAGTCATCAGCAAACATCATGGCCATCATTCTTTCCTCCCTGAGTTTTCCTGCTACTTTGTTCATGATCATTTCCATTACCAGTATAAATAGTGATAGGGCACTCCCCTGTTTCACTCCATTTTTTTATTTGGAACCCCCTTCAAACTCCCCCGCTTCATCTTACCCAACTCCTGTAATCCTCATACATGCTTTTCTCTCTCATTACCACTCCTCTCTCCACTTCAGCCTCCTCCTTCACTTTTCAACCTTTACTTCTATCCACGCTATCGTATGCCTTCTCCACATCCATGAATACGATTAACAAGTCTTTCACATAACACCTAGCTGAGATAACTTATAAACTAAGTTTATCCTAAGAACAGTGGTCGACAACTTACGAACCAGTGGTTAGTGATTTTTTTAATCGCAGTGTGTGACTAGTTTGCTAGTGATAATACAATTCAATTGAGTCACTTGATTAGATATACTAACTATGCTAACTTCAAATACTATATTTAAAAACGTAAATATTTGTTACCGTTGAGATGGGGTCGACCGAGAAGAATATTATATTTGCCACCTCCCAGACTTACATTCAAAAAGGGAAATATTTTTCATTGTAGCCATACAATAGCTCATTGGTGAGGCTATAGACTATGGAATTTTCTTTACAAGACCTTTGAGTGAAACTAAAGTTACCAAATAAACAGGGGGAGGAGAGGAAACAAATAAAGCAGGCGTTTAATATATTGAACGAATGACTATCTTATACTGACATCCAAATAAGTAAAGAAACCAGAGATGGTTTGGTTGTAAAAATTAACAATTTTTTAAATTATTTTTTCCTAACCATCAAATAAAACATAATATATTCAAAACATTTTAAAGCTAAATGAGGATGATAATTAGAACCCGGATTTGTATGCAAAATGCATGATCATTTTTACAATATATCTAAAGGTAGGTTTGCGGAAATGATACTTTTTGTAGGTCACATTTTAATAGACTGTCGCGATACTTTCTCGCGAACCTCTTGGGATATTGTTAATTAAAGATTGTTTATATTAACACATTTTACAAGTTTTATTTTCACATATTAAGATGCTACATTCAAGAAATTGCCACAATAGCACCCGAGTTTCTTTATCATGTCTTTCTCTTAGAACACCTCGTTAATAAGTGCAGCAAATTATTCATATCCCCCACCAGTTTCATGGCTATAACATTAATTTTGATACCGAGAGCTGCTGAACTCTTGCGAGCACAAGCAAAACTACTTTTTAAAAAGAAATTAAAATAAATACATTTTGCAAATGAAATATGATGCTCTCTTTCTCGCACTCACACTGCGAGGTTTTTTTCTTTAATAACTACTAGGGCTAGAAGCAAGCCAACTGAATGTTCCTAACCCGTAGTCTTTGCACGTGTACGGAAGTGTAACAACAACAGTACAGTGCGACTAAATAAATTTGACACAAACGGAAATTAATTACAACGAAAAGCTATGCAACAAAGCAGGATCATTACAAGACCATTTGGCCGGTGTTTGATAGTGCATATAAATGTATATTCCGGGCAAAATTATTTAGCATGCATATTTTAAATTTTTAAGGTAATAATGCATATTTTACTCGTATTTTTAAGGAAAAATTCATATTTTATTCGAACTGTCGTATTAAATTATTACTTGTACCCTTTCTGTCATCGGCTAGTTATTAATTAATTAATAAAATCCCTGTGATCAATCGGATAGCAAATGAAACAAAACGTGCGTGCGTAAGTGTTCTGAAAATGACATCGAGTAAAAGATCTATTACATCGATAACCACTTCTCTAAATTATCTGGAATTACAACACAATTGTAGGCACGAAGTAATTCCTTGTAGTACTCACTTTCTTTGATAGATAAAATTTTAGTCTCATTATCTTCATAAACTCATGGTGTTGCTAAAAATTGAACTCAATAAGTTTGGTCAGGTATCAAATAAAAATCCTGGTTACAAAACTATTTGTCAGATTAGCAAAAAGTTGTTTAGATAAACACCGAAGAAGAATTGTGGTGTTTTTGCACCTATGGCATCATGCAATGTCGAAAGGACATTTTCATTGTATAAAAATTCTTCAGTGACAGACATAGGAGCTTCACAGAAGAAAATTTCAGTATGACTTTCCTTGTATACTACAATACTACAATGGAGTAGGATTCTGGTACGAGAACGAGTTTCCTTAAAAAATCATCGTATATATTAGCTTACATCAACTTATTTAAAGAAAAAACAAACCAGTTTCAAACTTTGTTATGCTCTTTAAAGCTTTTACTAACACGTTTATTTCATTTAACTAATCACACATTGATGTAGCTCGTATATATTCAATCAAATTAATGAACGATATCAACATGCCACTTTGACTTTTATGGGTGTGAGAAAGAGATACCCGAAAATTTTCTTCTCTCTTACACAATGGTCTGCAGTCAACACTGATCTCTATAGTATAACTGGATGGACATACACATGCACATTCCAAGGACAAAAGCGTGACGCTCAAGCGTATCGTCTGCTACACTGTGGGGGGGAAAGATTTAACGGTTTCTTTAAATGTTCTTATGCGAAAACATGTCTCTGATGAATAAAAGTGTTATTGTTTGAAAATAGTGAAGTATTATACGATACTTTCCTTAAGAAACATTTACATTAAAGGATATACAATCCAGTTTTACAGGTAATACTGTACAAATACGAATAAAACCTTAGATATTTCAATTT
>CABFWO010001197.1:0-15148 GCA_902155825.1 Timema genevievae
GCTTATGTACTAATTACGTTAATGGTTTTTAAGGACGAGTAAGGTTATATTTATAGAAAGTGTGCCCGCATTTTTGTGGTGGGAGAGTGGAAAGCCATTTTGAACAAAACCACCCTCAGTACACCCGACCGAGATACAAACCCCGATCTCCCCGTCATCGGGGGTATAGTCTACTGCAAGAGTAGCGCTTTAGACCATGTGGCCACCGAATCGTGTAATAAAAATAATATATAATAATAAAGAAGAGTGAAAACAATAAAATAGATGATAGATATAGTATTAATAATAATTTAGTGAAGTGTTCATAATAAACAAACGGAAATTACTTAATAATAAGGGTGATCATTAGATCGCTCTATTTTCGTTTTTACTTTCTTCTGTAACAAAAATAATTTTTTGGACATCCAGAGCTAGCGCTGGTTTTACAACAGCCGAGAGGACTTAGTTTGTATGTGTTACTTAACTATAGAAGATATTTTAGGATTTCAAGAAGCACGAGAGGGCACAAGAATACCAAAATTTTCAGGGGCAGATTGATAAGAAATTGTGGTGGCATTTTTATCGCCGCGTCTTATTTACCTGTTCAGGTTATACGAATATGTTCTGACTTCACTAATTTATTAGGTATGAGGAATTTATACTTTAGAGGAACTGTACCAGCATTTGAGTGACACAAGAGTTTAAAAATTACCTCAGCGCACCCAGCTGGTATCCGAAGATGGACCTCCCCATCACCGGCAAACCAGAGGAGACCGATGCTTTAGCACACTTCAGCCCACTTCAGTGGTCGAACGGTCTAAGGTGTCACTCTCGCAATAGACTGGACTGAAGACGACTGGGAGATTGAGGTTCGAATCCCAGTTGGGTGTACTGAGAGTGTTTTTTCCCCTGACTGGTTATCAGGTGGATAACCCAAACGGGTAGTAAGACGCAGTGCTAAGAGAAAACATACTTGCTCACTGGTGCGGGTGTTAGTAAAGTAGAGCTAGACACTTTTAGGACTGTCATATAATGTTGAATACGTCACAAAGGTACCCAGACGTGGAGAAAATACCGACTTTCTTTCCTTGGTTACGATCGTATCATTTACGATTGAAATAATTAACTAGAGTAGTTTTACTATCAAGTACAACAATTAACAAATAGAAGTACAATATAATTGTATTATACAGCACAATTTCCTTACGACTGGACATATCTGACAGCAAGAAGAGCTACTAGATCTATATTAACGTATTCATACGTCAAGTCATGATCTTCAGTTCTCTCTTTTAATATAATTTATAAAATAATACTAATAATATATTAAAATGTGAATGTTGTACGCCAAAAAAGTTTGTATTTCTTAGACCTTTCAGCTTATCTTCATTATTTCGTTACAAGTTTCTCTAATGAACTAGGGTGACCTGGTGGTCTAGGGGCAAGATGTCAGACCTCTGGGCTGGGGGTACGGTGTTCAATCCTCCATCCCGGCACGTATTTATCTGATTGCCAAACCCTTCTTTCACCTCTGACAATACGTGTATTAATCACAACTTGTGAATGTGTGGAATGCCAGGCCTCCATCGTGGTTCGGATCCTTACACGTTAAAACTGTAGGTCTTCCATTTCATGCGTGCGTATAACCAGAACGGGTAGTAAGACGCGGTGATAATAATAATAAACTAAGTACGAAAATATTACCTGTGGGTATGGGGCATAAGAAATATTCACTCTAATGGTTGAGGATAACATATTTACAACTGGATAATAAAATTTTAACGGGATTATAAACTAAATGGTACGGTGCACCGCGGAGACTTAACTTCTCCTTTATATTAAAATAGAGACACTAGTAAGATTCGTGAAACGAAGTAATATACATTGTTGCAGAAACACTCCACCAAACAGAATAATAAATAACATATACACTGTTACAGAAACATCGAGAAAAGTGGAACATCTTTGTTCAGCAAAGAGCATGACAATCAATTTTTGTTTTCAAATAGCTCACTTAAAAATACATATATGCTCATAAATCAAAAATAGTCTATCAGCTAGACACCGATTTTCATGTAAATAGTACTATTTCTGTGGTAAAGACGTGTGGGGTGTCATTTTATTAAGTTTTTTTTGTGTGTAGACTACGAATATGGCAACCCGGAAATCTAAATTGGTAGATTTCTCATATTTTTTTGCTAAAATAACTTTGAATATAGCTCACATTTTTATGTTTTTATTTTTTCCCTTACAAATGTAAATTTTAAAAAAATGTGTACAACATTTGTTTAGCTATACATTCTCTACAAAAAAAAAAAGGTTCCGTTCGTTTTTTTAAGGTTAAAACAAAGACAAAAGCCCTAACGAGGGTCAAACATAAATAATATCCAGCTATTCCGGGTCTTCTATGCATCACGCAAAGTTCATATGCTTAAAAACCACCGAACTGAATTTTAACTCCTACTCACAAAACAAAATTTGATTAGTTTCTATTACATCGCAAAGCTTATCATCAGTCTTTCCCGTTTTAGTTTTACGGGTGACACAAAGAAGTACGTTAAATTCATACTTTGTTAAAGTTTAATGCATATTTATTTACGCATATCTTAGTAATGGTACATATTAATTATATGGTGACTTTTGGTACAGGCACACATATTTATGTAGTTGTTGTTAAAAACTAATTCTCGTTTGGAACAAAAAATCAGGAAATAATAAGATTTACAATAACACTTTGTACTGTATATCAATTTATAGCGTCACTAACATTCTTCTTCTAAATCATCACCGTCGTCACTAACATTGTCACCATCACCATCACTATCTGCGTACTCTTCATATTCTGTATCCATTTCTTGTTTGTCACACGAGCAGCTGCAAATGTCGGTGCATGGGAGGTTGACGTCCGAGCACGTGCATGATCCTGGTTGACAGGATCTGCAGTTGTTGGATGATATCTTCTCCAGTACTTCCTCAGGAGCGGGTTGAATTCCAAGTCACTTAATGGCACTCATAGGCGACGACTTGTAAAAAACATTCAGGGTGCTCGATAATAAGGGGTGTGGGCGTGGCATACAATTTGCAAATTTTCAAGCGCTGTATTTAAAAATGGCCAAAATTAAGGTGAAATTTGTTAGTGTCATGTATGTTTAGTAGAATAAATTAAATTAATAAAATAAAACAAATATGCACAACACAAAAATAATACATAAAATACTTGTACTGCCACTAACCAAACTATAATTGAAACATGTTGACAAATGTCGGGCTGTCGGTTCACGATTGACGAGTGCTACCAAATTAATCACGCTTGCTTTGTATCAGATGACAGGACCTGCAGCTTTCTACGCTATAAAACACTGTTCATTGTGCAACCCTATATCCAAGATAGAATTAGCGCCGTTATATTAAGGTTTTAAAAAGGCTGAAATATTGGGGGTGCTGATCACCACTGAAAGAAAATATTGTTGTGAGTTATTAGTATGCAAAGCACCCCTGCAGTTGGCGACTATGATGGCAATGTAGACATTTTCCTCATACCATCCATGTTCATATGATGTGGGAGCTATCTGAAAGCATGTTAGAAATCTCCTACATATAGCGACCTGGTAGTTGGCTATACTCACCTGGAGGCGTAATGTTGAATGACAAGGAGAAAAGAGCTTAGGCAGAATATTGCCTTCTTCACAGCAGTTCAAATCATATTTCAGTTTATTTACGTAATCAGTTTTTTACCACCGTACATTTGGCACACAAACATTTCCAAGCTGGCTTTTAGGGGCTCACTCACCATATATTCTTCTCCAAAGGCTTTGAACGATTCAATATAATGTGCTGCAGTGCTCATTAGTTTGAAAGGCGTCCTCTTTTCTTTGCCGTAAAAGAATGAAACACTGTCGCAGCTTGTGAAGCTATTAAATCGTATCAGAGCTTTCATTAAGTCATCAGTATTGCAGCCATCTGATAGTTTAGCGCTGTACTTTCCAACAACATTTTGAAGGGAGACAATCCGATCTTTTACTTGCTTACCAATCCTCACATAAACTTGACATTTAATTTGTTGAATGAAATCTAGCAGAATGATTAGGACATCGGTGTCTTCAGCATGAACAACAACTGCAGGGATGTTGCTTTCTCCAACATGTGCATCATGTAAGGCTAGCCTTGTGTTGGCCTCTTCGTGGTCACAAGCAAGTTCAGTAAACTTTGTCGCTTCAATAGACGTTACTTTCAAGCACGTCTTGTCTTCATTATCAATGAACATAGCTCTACTCTGCAGTTTGCTTTAATAAATAGGTGTCCTCCACAAATCAATTAGAAACTTAATGAGGTTAGCCTTGTTTGAATTAGCTCTAAGGAACTGAGGCCAGGGACGGCTGCCTGGGGCGCCAAACAGAGCTAGAGCTAACCTAACGTAGCCTGGGCGTGATAAAAAGATAATCCCCAAACCAAACTACTTCAAACCTAACGTAACCTGGGTGCGATATGAAAATAATTCCCAAACCTAACGTAGCCTGGGCGTGATAGTGAAGTTGCTAAGCATAACCATCGTTCAATTTTTGATACCAACATGAAATTTTACATATTAGTATAATTTTATGGTGAGTAAAATATAATCTAGTGCCACTCTTTAAAAGTTATTTTACATTCGCCAGCTTGAAAAAATGGCACCCTAAAACTTTTTTTTCAACTATAACGTAAACTGTTCATAATGTCAGGGTGTTTGTTTAACTTATAATAAAAAAATAGAGGATAGCAATGTCTACAAAACAGGCTTTATTTTTAATCCTAACAGTTTTTGTACAATCTCAAAGTGAAACATTTAGCGTATAGTTAACATTTGTGGAGTTTTCCTTCAAATTATTTTTCTATCACGCCCATGCTACGTTAGGTTTAGGGATTATTTTAATATCTTTCTAGAATCAAATCACCATGGAAAATGTGGTAGCTGGCAGTTAGCAGAAGATTTAACGAATGGCCAAAAGATTTTTTTTTTTGGGAAAGTTTTGCCCGCCAAAATTGATAATAAATCAACATATTATAGTAATTGCAGATCATATGGTTTGACGAATGGATACATGAAATTATATCTGCTAACTTTTGCTAGATATTAGTTACCTACACTCCTATGGTGAATGAACTATATTATCTACCGGTCACCTAGAGGGGCGACAAAAAGCAATCCCACCCGGGCGCGAAATTTACCTCGGGCCGCCCCTGACTGTGGCCAAGACAACTTTGAAGCCTCCTTTAATATTTGCATACAACAGTGGTATATTATTATCTTGCCGGTGAGCTTTCTCGAAGTCTTTAATCGAGTTAATTTTGTACAAATCAAAAACTCTATCGATTCTGTTTCCTGGGCTCTGGAGTAACTTTAGGAAGATTGTCTCACCAATAGAAACTGTACAATGTTTTGTGAATATCAGTAATTATTACACATAATCATTATTAAATTCCATTTACTATTCTTGGCAATTCACTTCGGCAGTTTTGAAGCATTGCGTGATGCATACAAGACACGGAATATCGGGATATTATTTAGGTTTGACCCTCGTTAGGTCTTTTATCATTGGTTCAACCTTAAACATGAACTGAGCCTTTTTTGTAGAGAGTTTATAGCTAAACAAATTTTGTACTTTTTTTTTATTTGTAGTAAAGGAAAGGATAATAATAAAAGTGCGTTATTTTCAACGTTTTTTTAGCAAAAAATATGAGAAAGCTATCAATTTCGATTTCCTGGTTGCCATAGTCGTAATCTACACAAAAATAACTTTAAAAAATTATGCCCCACACGTCTTTACCGCAGAGGTGGTATTAGTTTTTCACCTAGCTGATAGAATAAAACAATTGTTTTTATAAAAAGTATTGCAAATAAAAGATTTTCAATTTTTAAAAGAACTACAACTTTACAACGATAAGTTATTTCGTATCTCAAATAGTTGAGGAGATATAATCAAAATTGGAAATTTATTCTTATGTAAAGTACCCTCAAAGTCATTTTTATGGCAAAATTTGAATGTCCATATTGTTTGTAAGATTAAACAATACCCAGATATACAATATAATTAAAATCGTTAGAGCGTCTTTCTAAAAAAATCTATTCATTCTCTTTCTGACCTTCAGTAAACTACGCTTAGTTTTAGGGTTAGATATCTAATTCTAAAAATTTCTCAGGGAAACCATATGAACAGCTTAGATACTAAGTTTTAGTCTGATTGGTAAAATGGTTTTGGGTCTAGGCTAAGATATAGACAGAAGGCCACGTGAAAATCACGTTGACATTAATCACATTCCGCTAGCTATATATATATATTCCACCAACAAAAATAGTGGTAAAAGTTCGACCGCTCAACTAACAGGTATCGTCACACTTTACACTACCTATCCGAATCATTCTATATGGTCAGTTGTAAATCTTTACATCAACAGCAATTGTTTCCAGACTATGGCGGGTCAGTTTAGTAAAATGCCTTCATCTTCCTCGAGCCTTCCACCATTCTTCTCCTCTCATTTGCACAATTTTTGTTGTCAATTCCTCTCATCTCTTTCCTGGCCTCCCTTGCGGTCCTTTTCCTATGCACGTAATTTCCATAATTTTCTTTGGCATTATTTCTTTCTCCATCCTTATTATATGACCATACCATCTCATCCTTGCTTCCTCTACTATTCAATGTGCTCCAACATCCTCATTACATGACCATATCATCTTATCCTTGCTTCCTTTACTATATCATGTACTCCAACATCCTCATTACATGCCCACACTATCTCAGTCTTGCTTCATTTACTATATCATGTAACCTCTGTGCCCCCGCTCTTTCCTGGATAACTTCATTCCTAATCTTTTTTCTCCTCGTAAAAGCTAACATGCTCCTCACAAACTTCATTCCTATGATCTACACTTTCCTAGTTTCTCTTAAATAAATTCCTACATAAATGGAGTTAAACATCTGCTAAGCGTTCTAAATTTTTCTTGACAATTTAGGAAATGTTCTTCTAAAATGGTTAAAACTACTGCATTTATATTATACATATTCGTGAAATGTATGTATGTATTTATCTCTGGAATATGCATTAATATGTACTATAAAGCTGAGCAGATTAAATGTTATCACATGTTGCATAAAATAAATAAGTTAGGCTGGAATATCAATGTTAACATAGGGAAAAAATATGCATACTGTTAATGCAAAATCCGCAGCCTACTGGTAAATGGCATAGGTACAACTCGTACCCTGCCAATCTCTTTATACTTATTCTTTTTCTTTTAACTGAATCGTAGGTCTTCTGTTATTTACCTGGATAAAATATGTTTCTGTTTTCTAAAAGTTTTTTCCTACCTTAATTATTCTACTATATGAAACTTTTCCCAACTCTACAAAATGTTTTAATTGTAATGTTGTCATATATGCAGATCTGCACTGCACTGTTGGTCCTCGTCGCCATTACCTCGGCGGAGGAGGGTAAACTTGCCAGCGAGGAGAAGCGTCAGCCTGCCAGCGAGGGGAAGGTGAATCCTGCCAGTGAGGGGAAGGTGGAGCTTGCCAGCGAGGGGAAGGGGGAAACCACCAGCGAGGAGAATAAGACCCAGGAGAAACGAGGCATCAGCGGTCAAGGCTATGGCTTCGGCGGTAGCTACGGCGGACTCAGCGGCGGTCATGGTGGATTTAGCGGTGGATACGGTGGACTTAGCGGCGGTCATGGTGGACTAAGCGGTGGATACGGTGGACTTAGCAATGCCCATGAAAGTCTGAGTGGTGGCCACGAAGGTTTTAGCGGTGGATACGGTGGACTTAGCGGTGGTCATGGTGGACTTAGCGGCGGTCATGGTGGATTAAGCGGTGGATACGGTGGACTTAGCAGCGCCCATGAAAGTCTGAGCGGTGGCCACGAAGGTTTTAGCGGTGGATACGGTGGACTTAGCGGCGGTCATGGTGGATTAAGCGGTGGATACGGTGGACTTAGCGGTGGGGACTACGGCGGCCACCACCATCACACCAAGAACTATGGTCTTAGCGGTGGATACGGTGGTCTTAGCGGTGGATACGGTGGATTTAGCGGTGGGGACTACGGCGGCCACCACCATCACACCAAGACGGTGACAGTAACTCACAAGGTGGGCGTGCCCGTGCCCCACCCGTACCCAGTCCACGTTCCTATCGAGAAGAAGGTGCCCTACCCAGTGGAACACCCGGTACCATATCCCGTCAAGGTCCCCGTCGACCGCCCTTACCCCGTACACGTAACGGTCAACAAGCCTGTGCCCTACACGGTCGAGAAGCACGTCCCGTACCCCGTAAAGGTGCCCGTAGACCGACCTTACACCGTCCACGTCCCTGTCGAGAAACGCGTCCCCTACCCAGTCGAGGTTAAGGTCCCCGTCCCTCAACCCTACACGGTCCACGTGCCCAAACCTTACACCGTGGTGGTCGAGAAGAAAGTCCCTCACCCTTACCCTGTAGAGGTTAAGGTGCCCGTCGCTCAGCCATACCCCGTCCACGTCAAGGTTCCCGTAGCCGTCCACGTTGACAGACCAATCCCCGTCCACGTCAAGGTCCCCGTGGACAGACCGTACCCCGTGCACGTCGATAAGCCCTACCCCGTACCAGTGGAGAAGAAGGTGCCGTACCCAGTTGAGAAGGAGGTTCCATACCCGGTGAAGGTGCCCTACGACAGGCCCTACCCCGTGCACGTCGACAAGCCTTACCCCGTACCTGTAGAGAAGAAGGTGCCGTACCCCGTGGTAAAGCAAGTACCGTACCCTGTGGAGAAGGAGGTGCCTTACCCAGTAAAGGTGCCCTACGACAGGCCCTACCCTGTGCACGTCGACAAGCCCTACCCCGTACCGGTGGAGAAGAAGGTGCCGTACCCGGTGGAGAAGGAGGTGCCCTATCCGGTGAAGGTTCCCGTGGAGAAGTACATCCATGTACCTTACACCGTCGAGAAACCCTACCCAGTCCACGTCAAGGTACCCGTGGCTGTCCCCGTGAAGAGCCACCAGGGAGGAGAATATGGGGGCGAGAACCAGCATAATTTCAGTTCTTCGTCTGAAGGGAGCTATGGAGGGGATTACCATTAACACAGATATCTGTCCTTGTCATCACTAGTCGCTAACAAACAAACCTCTTCAGGAGAGATCGTCTCCTTGTTGTAAATTATTTCACGCTTAGTTTGTTTCTTTTTTATGTTTTATCCCGAATAAAAATAAACCAAATAAATTAGATGTACTTTATTTGGTACACAATTTTTTTTTGGTGCTACATAAATACTTTACACGTCCTGCTTCATACCTTACCTGAATGATTTTGAAATTTTAAGTGAAACTAAACGCTTGAATAAATTTTACACTTCTTTTCACCAGATTAAAATAAATATATGAATTTTAATTTGAAAATAATAATGATAATAATAATGAGCACAATGATTTTACATCTTTGCCTCTGGAACATCTTTAAACCAATAATAAGACTTACCTTGACACATTACACTATGAGCCAATCTTATAAGCTATACCATAGTGGAATAATGCAAGGTAAGCTTGTTACCTTACAGGTTAGACGAAAGGTTACTGGAAACTGTTTTCATTTCTTTATATTATACACAGATTACAACACACATCATGCTTTCTACACGTGTTTTTTCATTCTTAGTTTAGAGTCGCTTATTACTTGAGAGGATTACCGTCATATTACAACGCATTGTACCAGTTTTGTTTGCAAACAAATTCAAAGATGGAGATAAAAGCATAATTGTACTATTAAAATAAGTGTTAAAGAGATAAGTGCTGTTTTACAGTCAAAATAAATACTTTGTTTTCAAAGTTGTTTCCAAGCCAACCATCAAATAGTTTCTAAAACTCGCTTTGGTGGCCGCATTGTCTAATACGTCACTCTCGCAATATACTATAATAATAGTGACAAAAAAGATCGGGGTTCAAATCCCGGTTGGGTTTACTGGGAGTGGCTTTTCCTGAATGGTTTTCCACCCTCCCTCTAAATTCAACCTTTCTTATCCCTGATACATACATTTAATTAGTACACAGTTGTATAACCTGAACAGGTAGTAAGACACGGTGCTAAAAATAACTACTCCTCTTGAATTGTTCACGGCTACTATTTATTATTTTATTTTTTATCGCCGCATCTTAATACCTGTTCAAGTGAACGCATATGTGGAATTATTCTAATGGGGTAAGTATGGGGAAGGAAACATTTCAGAGGTAATCAACCTGCATTTGCGTGGAATGAGAGTGAGAAACCATTTTAGGAAAATATCACCCTCAGTAGACCTGACCGGGATTCGAACCAGGTCTACCCATCATCAGAAGCCCAGTCTAACCCAAGAGTTGACGCCTAAGACCATACGAACACTGACGAACACTTGTTATAATAGCTTGAACCCGCTTCGGTGGCCGCGTGGTCTAAGGCGTCACTCACGCAGTAGACTAGACTGCCTATGACAGGGAGATCGAGGTTCGAATCTCGGTCGGGTGTACTGAGGGGGATTTTCCCCAAAATGGTTTTCCACTCTCCCTCCACGAAAATGCGGGTACACTTCCTCTAAATATAGCCTTCCTAATACCTAAAGCCATTAGCGTAATTAATACATAGGCGTATAACCCGAACGGGTAGTAAGACGCGGTGCTAAAAGCAATATTGCTTGAGATACATTTTTATTATTATTAGCACCGCGTCTTACTAGCCGTTCGGGTTATACGCACTTACGCTAATGTGTAGTGGTAGGGTGATTGTGAGATGAAAATGGAGGACCTACAGTTTAACGTGGGATCCGAACCATGGTGGAGGCCTGGCATTCGTCACATTCACAAGTTGTGATTAATACACGTCTTGTCAGAGGTCATCAGATAAATCTGTGCCGGGACCGAGGATTGAAACCCGAAATATCAGCACAGAAATCTGACAACTTACCCCTAGACCACCAGATCACCCTTGAGCTACAATTTAGGGAAATAAACATCTTCAGTACACCCGACCGGGATTTAAACCCCGATCTCCTCATCACTGGCAATCAAGTCTATTATGAGCTCGACGTGTTAAATCATGATGTGACCACCGATGTGGGTTTTAGAAGATCAATTATTATTATTATTATTATTATTTAGCACCGCGTCTTACTACCCGTTCGGGTTATACGCCTATATATTAATTACGCTAATGGCTTTAGGTATTAGTAAGGTTATATTTAGAGGAAGTTAACCCGTATTTGCGTGGAGGGAGAGTGGAAAACCATTTAGGGAAAAACACCCAAAGTTCACCCGACCAAGATTCGAACCTCATTCTCCCCGTCCTCGGCAGTTGAGCTCAACACGACTAGCGCGTTAGCCAACTACGCCACCGAGGCGGGTTAGGAGATAAAACACATCGAGGTAAAGAACACAAAAACCCTCCATGCATAGTCAAATTTAATTCGTTCCTTTTAATAAAAAATAAAAAAAACGTAATTAAAGCGTTATCTACTTACCTGCGAGGCCATATGGGAAGGAACGCGGCTGTAGCCCCGCGCTTGTTGATACCAGACTTATATTACCCAACTCGCCGACCGGTAGTGTCAGTGAGAGGCGGGCGGTCGAGGAGGTAACATGGTCTCTACTTGGCGCTGTTCTGTCTTCCTCGTGGTCTGCTGTCTGAGCGTCTATCTTGTGGCGTCGGACCGCATGACCAGGCGCAGGAGGGCTCTGGTCGGCGAAGAGGCGTTGATCCAGTTGCTGGAGGGGCAGTACGCGACGCAAATCGGCCAGTACTGCAATAACTACGTCGTGGCTTCGTGGGGGTATAATACGGACGTCGCCAACCAGACAAAGGCTGAAGAACTGGTAAGACTTTTTTTGTTTGTTCACCGATCACGTCTTTAGTACCAGTTTGGATAAACTCATTCGTTAATGATGCTAATTAAATGGGAAATATTGAATTGAGTCTCACCCCCCCCCCTCCATTTCTTGGTTGTTGGCAGGAACTTCTTAGGCTAGGCTAGGCTAGGTTAGGTTAGGTTAGGTTCATTGCAGCTAGATAAAATAACATGATCGGTGGAAAGTTTCAAAAAAACACTTACAAGAGCGCTTGCAAAACGTCCATTGTTGTAATCCGACCTTCAGCATTTTGTGAAAACAGTACTTAGGGCCAGTTTCATAGTCAGATTTAGTACGCCTCAAGTGCGAGTCAATACTAAATACAGGACGACACCTACCTAGACCAAAATGGAATGGGCCAGTTTCGCATATGAAACTGGCCCATTCCATTCAATTTCAGGTAGGTGGCGTCTTGTATTTAGTATAGCGCCGCACTTGAGGCGTACTAAATCTGACTATGAAACTGGCCNAGAGACTAAAAGAGTTTGTTTGGCACAACAATATAGGTTGTAACCTAGAATTAATTCAAACAACTCGGACCCAATTCGGATAGCTGAAAAGGTAAACAAGTGGGTTTGGGACTCAATTCAATGTCATCCAATGAAATAAGGTTGATACCCACTTTGCTGGTAGAATGTACTAATGACGTGTTTTTTAAACTTTTCTCGGCAACGGATCACTTGCTAAGGGTTAAATGCACACGCCAACCACCCACTTTAAGATCCTACCTATCTGACTCTTGTCGAAGCAGGAAATTTTCTAATGTAACTGTTTTATCAAGCAGTGAATACAGCATATATAAATAACTTTGTTTCATTTACACATTTTACCGTCCAATTTTCAGCTAAACACAATATTATATCTACTTTCAAGTTGAGTCGTGTGATTAGTCACTTTTGATGCGTATTATTAATAAAATAATACTAATAATGTAATGCATTTTTATGAATGTCAGCTCTTAATATGAAAGTTGTACTGTTCTTGTGAAACAGAGTCTAGTTGACTTTAGTGGAGCTAGCCTCTCAATATTGTACTCTTTTAATAATACTTAGCGCCGCGTCTTACTACCCGTCCGGATTATACGCTTAAGTACTAATTAGGCTAGTGGGTTAAGAATTGGGAAGGTTGAATATAGAGGAAGTGAACCCGCATTGGCGGGGAGGGAAAATGGAAAATCAATTTAGGGAAAACCAACCCAAGTTCATCCGAGCGAGATTAGAACATAGATCTCCCCGCCCTCGGAAGTTTAGCGCAACACAAAACTAGCACGTTAGCTAACCACGCCACGCCACCGAGGCGAGCTGTGTACTCTCTTGATTTATTTCACTTTTTAATTTCTAATAAAGAGAAATATTATTGTAGCTGTTAAAACTCTCAACCTCATGATTTTGCTTAATTCTTACATTTTATGCACTCCTTAGCCCAAAAACAATTTTGCCTCTCTTCGGGGTGTTGTTTTGAATTTGATTCAAGTTCTCAAATTACAAATGGTGAAATATTTGTTAATTTTTGAAAATTAACATAACTATTTTGTTTAAAGTGGATATTTGGGAAATCTTTACATGATATTACAGTGTAATAAATGTATTTTGAGGTTAGATGATTGATTGTTTTTGAAAATTTGTCACAAAATATAATATACTATTAGATAAAGCAATCATACCATTCATTTTCCTGTGGTCCCAGGTTTGAACACGTAGTAATGCGTGGTGATTGAAAAAATATTGAGATAAGGAAATATAACTTACTCCTTCATTTGAGTAGAGGGAAAGTAATAAACTATTTAAAAGAAAAAAAAATCTCCCTCATTACACCCGATCAGGATTTGAACTCCGACCTCCTTTTCACTGGAAATCTCGTATAAAACGAGTGTGAGACCATTAGAGCATGAGCCCTCCAAAGCGAGTTTTTTTTTAAGACTTGATCCGTTAAGTCGTATTTTTAAGGTGAAATGGATGAAAACTCAAGTAAGGTTCCCCTGAAAGATATAAAACTTACCTTGCACGTTTGCACTATGGTGTAACTTTTAAGAACGGGCCGTAGTGAAATCCGTCAAGGTAAGACTGCTATCTTTCAGGATAAACTTAAGTGTACGTGTTTATTTTTTAATTTTAGTACAAAAAACTTTTTTGGCCAAAATTCTTCCAGTTTAATTTTCTTCACAGGTTGACATCAACAGTTCTTGAATATCTGTCAAGGGTGTCCTGGAAGTTGACCAACTTTTCCTCTTCATTTAAAAAGTGTGTCATCTAATGCCGCTATGCTCATGACAGATATTCAACAACTGTTGATATCACCATGTGAAGAAAATTAAATTCTATGTTCCTACTGGAGCAATATTTTATTTATGGGAATGACAACTCTTTTTTTTTTACATCCATTATTGTTTCCAACCTGTGGGCTTGGTTAGTTTTTTTATTCAAGCTATATATTTTTCCACTACCTGCTTGGGCTGTCATAGCTTCATATGCCTAATACTATAACTTAAGACTAGGACAGGCACAACATCCAGTCCCCGGCCGTTAATTAATCACTCTGAAAGGGTAAACCCACATTTCACCATGTATGGCCAATTGGGCTAAAATCCCGGTCAGGTGTACTGAGGGTGCTATTTTTTCAAAATGGCTTAAAACTCCTAACCCATGCAAATTCAGGTACATTTATTCTAAATCTATATCTTTCTCAACCCCTATTCCAGTAGTGAGTATAGCTCAAATGGGTAGTGAAACGTGGTGGGGAAAAAATCAATAACGAAAAATTTTCAGCCAAGCTGGGAATCGAACCTGGGATCCTTAGCTTAGTAGACAGACACGCTACCGACTAAGTTAAGGTGCCGGATGGAATGATAGCTCTGATGCTTCAAAACCACACAAACAATCCTTAATTTTCTTTTAGGTATTCTTTTGTGACATCTTTGACATTATTTGTTTGTGAAGAGGGTTAGATCTCTGCTTCTGACCATTTACTATGTATGATCTTATAACTGCGACATTCTTATTCTAATCATGTTTCAAAGTATGGATAAAATCTAAAAATAGGTATCTGTTTAAACAAATTATCAGTGGCGTGGCATGTAGTGTTGCCAGAGCTAGTTGAAACTGTACCTGATGAATTGTTCTCATCAATCGGTAGAACACTCATTGGCCGGGTATAAACGGAAACGCATTCCAATGAGAGGTATGTAGAGCAGAGCAGACCCTATGCATGATTAATCAAATGAGGAAATAGTGGGGCAGAATATATCACAGGTACCGTTTTAACAAGCTGGCTTACACTTGAATCCCTACTCTTTTATATATA
>CABFWO010001197.1:17298-30902 GCA_902155825.1 Timema genevievae
CCAAACCCTTCCTTCACCTCTGACAAGATGTGTATTAATCACAACTTGTGAATGTGAGGAATGCCAGGCCTCCACCGTGGTTCGGATTCCACGTTAAACTGTAGGTCCTCCATTTCATCTCACAATCACCCTACCATTTCACATTAGCGTAAGTGCGTATAACCCGAACGGGTAGTAAGACGCGGTGCTAATAATAATAATAATAATAATAATAATAATAAATTCGCCACTTGTGGCGATTGGCGACAGGTTTGCCCACACGAGGTCTAAGGTCTAATAAACTGGACTGCCGATGATGGGTAGATCTGGGCTAAAATCCCGGTCGGGTGTACTGAGGGTGCTTTTTTTTCTTCTTCTTTTCAAAATGTCCTACAACTCCTACTCCTTGCAAATTCGGGTACATTTCTTTTTAATCTATACCTTTCTCAACTACCTACTCCAGTAGTGAGTATAGCTCAAATGGGTAGTGAAACGTGGTGGGAAAAGATCAATAAAGAAATTTGCTAAAGGTGTCTTGTTTAATTAAAAAAAAGCTGTAGAGGCGAATAGAATTCGCATTGAAATGACATTGTAAACGTCGGATCTCCTAATGTCGATTTTCCCTTGGCGGTGGAGAGAGAGAGAGAATTAAAAAAAAAACGTGACGTGCGTACGATAGAGTGACACAGATATTTTTTTTTTCGCAATTTTTTTTCTCAAGGATAATTTTAGCAGTCGAGTATCGCTAGTTGGAGACAATCGATATATTAGATTGTTTCATCTGCCAGTAGGTCAAGTCGTTAGTACGGCAACGGACGTTCCTAGGTGCGGTAATATGAAGAAGAGGACTCCGTGGCGGTTGTTGGTCATCTTGGCATGTTGCAAGGGTACCCTAGTGGGGTCAGAAAGGCGCCTTCTGACGGACGAAGAGCTACTTACTGTGTACCTCACCACGGAATACGCTATGGGCCAGATGTCCCACTGCCATCTTCTTGATGTAGCTGAGTGGGAATACGAAACTGACGTTGCTAATCTGAGAAAAGCCGATGAACTGGTAAGATTAGGGTGAGGTATGGAGGTCCGGACATTTTATTTCAAATTTGTTTTAGGGTACTGAGAGCTAAATTTATAGTCAAGTCTTGAGTCACTCTACAAATATACGGATAACAATTAGTTTAAATCAAATTGGGGATTAACACATTCAAATCTCGACTAAATATAGTCTAAATATAGTCTTAAATATCTGTATGTATTAGATATTTCGATACTCTGACACGCTGATACGCTGACAAAATGTTACTCACTTAGTCTCGTTTTACAGTACAGGATAGTTGGTAATTTTATTTATTTGGGTGTACTGAGGATTTTTTTCCCTGAATGATTTTCCACACGCCTTCAACGCAAATGAGGGTACACCTTTAAATTCAACCCAACCTTCCTCATCCTTAACACATTAGCGTAATTTAGTAAATATGGTTATAAAAATAAAAGTTTGTCTTTTTTTGTTCTTCCTACCAAAATCTTACGTTGGGTATCGTCTGGTATTGAGCCCCCAATACCTTACAATCTATATATATATTCAACTCGTCTTGATACGGATGTGTACCAACTTTTGACCTTGTCCATACGTCCATTGTATGACGAATGGGACTGCTACAAGGAAGGAACACGTTACGACATTAGGAGTGTTCTGTTCTGCCTCAGTTGGTCTGATAAACAATTGAACTACGATAATGCCTGTTGCTTGCTCTTCCCTCTAACCTGATTCTATCTCCCTTCCCCTTCTCCACATTCTGTCAGCGAAGTACGCACCGTTTACCTTGAACGACAGCGAGCTTACCTTGATTAATTACACCACGGCCCTAACTTATTAGCTACATTAGGTATTAGTGTTATTTTATAGGGATTGATACTATCTATTAACAGAGTCAGCTGCAGACCTGACGTATGAATATGTAAAAGTAGATATATTTTAAGCTTTATAGTGTGTTAGAGTGGCCTGCTAATGACGGGGAGATCAAGGTTTGAATCCCGGTCGGGTCTAATGATGTGTTTTTTCTAAATGGTTTCCCACTCTCCTTCCACAAGAATGCTGGTAGATCACCTCTAAAAGGCTTCATTACTCATCCCTACCCTACTAAAGTAAATGTCATTTATGAGTAGAAACTGAACAGGTAGTAAGACTAAGTGATAAAACAAAATAAAAGCTTTTCTATCTGCCAGATAAGGATCTTTCCTATGAAAGTTGTACTGTACTTTTCAAGGTGAACAAAGTGAACATGCGGGCAGCTTATTCGAAACACAATATAGTGGTATAGTCGACTTACATAAATATGAACATTTAATGTAGGATGAAAGGGATGGCGAGCCAAGGCCAGTATTTTTGCAGTATTTTCTTGACAAAGTATGTTGGTTCACAATTAATAAAATATTACTCCGTTCGGTACGTTTAGTTTAGTTGTATACACGTAGTGGCCTCAACAGTAAGTTTTTTATTATTTGTCAGGCCCATACTTCCACCCCACCTTAAGATCGTGAACAAAATGAAGGTGAAAGTGTAGGAGACGCAAGAAAAGGTAAGTTTTTTTTGCATTTTTTTTATAGCAAAACATTGTTTTGGCCAGAATAAATTAAATATTGCTAGAGTAGAAACCTATAGTTTAATTTTCTTCACATGTTGATATCAACAAAGTTGTTGAATACCTGTTATGAGCACATCAGCATTAGATGAGAAACTTTTTAAATGAAGAGAAAAAGTTGTCATTAAAATCCAGGACACCCTTGACAGATATTCGACAAATGTTGATATCATCTTGTGAAGAAAATTAAACTCTATATTTCTACTGGAGAATTATTTGATTTATTTTCACCAAAAAAATAGGTTGTTATAAAAACTCCAATAATATTGCCATTAGCTCGCGGTCCCTACACTTAAACCTTAATTTAGAGTAGCCAACCATCACACTTATAATCCGCCTCGGTGGCTTAGTTAGAGTCTGTTCATGATAGGTTTTTACCTGTATGACAGTTCAAACATCATATGCTTAGGTGTGGGGTTGCCAACACTTGTAAGAGATCACTGTTTTGTTAGAAATATCAAGATTTTTAACTACCTGTTATATTTTACATTTAAAATAATGTAAACTTAAGTTTTCACATACTATTTCATTACTTTCAATAATTTCTTTGTATCCAACTCGAAACAAGATTTTAAACATAATTAAAAGTATTTATTCTTCGTTTTGGAACGTTATTGACTATGTGTAATATAGTGCATACATCAAAATATTTTAATACAGGCATCGTATTTACTTGAAAAATAGAAAATACTTGTCATTTTTTGTATATATAATACATTTTTTATGAATATTTTATCGTATTTTAAAATATTTAACTGAATAAGATATTTCTATCCACTGCGTGAGTGCATCATTGTAAATAACTTGTTTCAGTCATGTTCAACCACATGGTTTAAATTCGTCGGTCGCCATTTTGAAGCTATTTTCGTTAGATATTTTGTGGAAGTACTGTGAATATAAATTTTTTAAGTGGACTAAAACGATAACCAAGCTTTGTGTCCTACCTCAAATAGATATATGAATAATATTGGCCTAAATTACTATGGTTAACTAACACATTCATATATTACCATCTATTATCATTACAGTGATCTAAAGTGATAGATGTCAGCTGTTGGCGTAGGGATGTATTAGGGATTATTTCTAGTAATTTTAAATTATCATCCAAGTAAACTTTGGTTATGAATGAATTATAGCTAACGCGCTAGTCGTATTGAGCTAGACTATCAAGGATGGGGAGATGAAGGTTCGAATCTCGTTTGGGTGAACTAGGGGGTGGTTTTCCCCTAAAAAGTTTTCCACTCTCCCTCCACGCAAATGCGGGTTCACGTCCTCTAAATTCAATCTTCCTAATCCCTAATCCATTAGCGTGATTAATACTTAAGCCTATAACCCAAACTGGTAGTAAGATGCGGTGGAAAATAATAATAATAATAATAATAGTAATAATTATATAAAGTCCTTAGATTTGGCAACAGGGGCGGATTTACGACTCTGGCACCCACTTTTCCTACCTTAATTTCTAACCTTATAAATCCTTGTTTTCCTATTATCATCCTCATACACCGACACACTTTTACCATGTACACAAGTGTTATCTGTGGGATGACAGATAAAAAGTGCTGACATTATTTGACTATCTATTATAGTGGGGTTTAAAAAGTAGCAAGAATCTAAGCAAAGACTTAAACAATCGGAATAAATATTCACACTACCCCAACACACAAATGCAAATATTATATTATTTATTCATATAGATTCTGCATCAGTAGACTGTAGAACATGTTACTACAGATAAAATGTTAGCATGTACACAATAAGAAAATAGTCTTATGTTATCTTTCGCCTTGATTTATGCTGAGCGAACTGGTCGATGATGCCAGTAAAATCCCTTTTATCCAATAAGTGACCTTCAATTAAGACGATTGTCAGTGAATTAAGGCGATATTCTGTAATGTTGGTACGCAGATACATCAAACCACAGCAATCACACACACGATGAAGCCATCAAATTATTTTAGCTGGCAGAAAAAAATTAATATTTTCTTTCATCATTCAAAATTTGCCGCCCCTAAAATCTGCAGCCGTAAGTACGTGCCTACTAGGCCTATGCGTAGATCCGCCCCAGGGTTGCAACATTGAAACCTTCAATCATACACGTCTTGGTGAATGAACATGTTAAAAAAAGATTCATTAAGTTATTAACCTAAGTAAATAAAAGGGAATTGATACGCCGATGTGAATATAGATTCAGATAGAGCGAGTTTCGTTTTTAAACACAGAAGTTGTATCAACACTTGAATTACAACCTAGTTTAAGCTGGAATCAGTTTTGATTGAAATTTAAAAGTTAAATTAAAATCTTGGAGGGCTATAAAAACATAATTTTAAAAAGATATATATTTACGCAATCATCACGTAAATATTTCTATAAGAGGATATATATAGGCCTACGGAGAAATAGTTTTCCTCTTTATTATTAATGATCATAAAGTATTATTTCAAGCTATAGGGGTTTTTTCTTTTCCCTCAGTTGGCTTATATGCATTTATACGAAATACGCTAATGGGTTAGGGAACAAGAAAGTAGAATTTAGAAGAAATAACCCATATCTGCGTGAAGAAAGAATTATTATTATTATTATTATTATTATTATTATTATTATTATTATTATTATTATTATTATTAGCACCGCGTCTTACTACCCGTTTGGGTTATACGCACTTACGCTAATGTGCAATGGTAGGGTGATTGTGAGACAAAATGGAGGACCTACAGTTTAACGTGGAATCCGAACCACGGTGGAGGCCTGGCATTCCACACATTCACAAGTTGTGATTAATACAAGATTAATACACGTCTTGTCAGAGGTGAAGGAAGGGTTTGGCAATCAGATAAATCTGTGCCAGGACCGAGGATTGAACCCCGGACCCGCAGCACAGAAGTCTGACACCTTACCCCTAGACCACCAGGTCACCCCATGTGTGAAGAAAGAAGAACTAATAATTTTTGAAAAAGTCACACTCATTGCATCCTGTCGGGATTCGAGTCTCAACCTCGACATCACCAGAAAACCCGGTGACACGAGTATGACATTTAAACCTCGTGTCCACCGATGCGGGTGAGTTGTGTAGTAAACCCAACTAATGATGCCATCATTGAGAATCGAAGCAGGGACTATTGGTTGAGTATTGAAACGTTTACCAGTTGAGCCACTACGTAAGAATGAAGATGTTTGAATTTAGAGGTGGTGTACCCGCAATTGCGTAAAGGGAGAGTGGGAAACCATTTAGGAAAAACCATATTCAATGCATCCAACAAGGATTCGAGTTTAAACCTTCTGTCATTGGAAGTCCAGTTTATTGCGAGTATGACAACTTAAACAGTGCGAACACCTCCAACAATTTTTTATATTAGATTCAAACCAATAATAACAAATTATTTAATCTAAGAGGTAAGGATTAAAAGTGAAGCGTTGAGAAATAGCAATAAAAGTAATACGAGAAGAGAATATAAAATAAATGTTCATTGCCTCCTGCCAAGAATAGAACCCAGGCTTCTCCATCAATTGCACATAAATGCAATACGGATACAAAAGGGCTGGCTGGGTTTCATTAATCTCTTTCGAAGCTAGAAAGTTTAAAATAGAATTTTAAATAAAATTTAATTTGATCAAACACTGCTTCATAAAAATAAGCGAGTGGTGTTCCGTAAACAAGGAAAAGTTTATAGAGCACATTTTAACAAGACTTGTCCAATTCGTGAACCAGTTTGAGAATTTAAGGAATCATCGCTTGCCTCGAACTAGAGAAGGGGAGGGTGGTGGTGGAGGAAAAATCTGTGGTGCGCGTGCCCAAAGCGGCAAACAAAATGATTAGGGGTCCAGGACTTTTGGCAAAAATAATAGCTTCCAACGAAGACCCGATTTTCCGAGCGTATTTTGCGGCCCATCTGTACAATCATTCTTTGTTTACATCAGCATAGACAGTTGACTGAGAGAAAGCAAAGATGAATATTTTCTCCATTATACCTGCAGTTCCCTCAGCAATGATATTGGGTGCAGTGTTAAACTGACTTGCTGAAGTCGGGGTGATCGGGGTTGTAAACCCAGTTTGAATGTAAGCCTACTGGGGGTGGTTTTTCCTTAAATAGTTTCCCACTCCTACTTTCATGCAAATGTGGGTAGATTAACTTTAAAATTCTTCCTTACTCATCCCTAACCCATTAGAGTAATTATCAAATATGCAAATAACCTGAACAGGTAATTAAAATCGTTGCTGTAGAGTAGCGTTAGATTTTGGTTTTCAGTGTTGGGGTGTTAACATATTTGGATTTAAAATGTAGACAGCACATAATTTATTTCCCTAAATATGGCTCCGGACCACGCCGCATCTTACTACCCGTTCGGAATATACGCTAATGTACTAATTAAGCAAATGGTTTTAGGGATGAGCAAGGCTATATTTATATGAAGTGTACCCACATAGAAAACCAATTTGGAAAAACCACTCTGTTCACCCAACTGAGATTCGAACCTCATCTCCCCGTCATCATCAGTCTAGTCTACAGCGAGAGCAGTGCTCAGACCATGCGGCCACCGAAGCGGATTACGACTTATTCATTTGTATAATTTAGGGTAGTATAATTTCTAATATATAAAGCTTCTTTGTTTTAACTTGCAACATATCCCCGTTTTGATATAGATCTAAATTCGCAGTTTTGAACAGAGATGGGTAGATAGATTCCTTCAAAAACTGTAGTTGTAGTTTTTGTATATTCACATATGATTGCCAGTTTTGTGTGAGAAAATTATCTTTCATTTTGGTACTTTGTTAGGTCATTGTTATTTCTAAAAAAAAGTACTCTCTAAAGTTTAAGATCTGATTGTTGTGTGAATTTAAACGTAAGATTGGTCCAATAGACCTCTGGTTGGGGTTAACCTGTTGTCCACATGTTGGAGAAGAGGTAAACTACCTTTTTATTCCATCCTTCTTTTCTTTACTCATTATCCACTGTTTTCAGCCTGTGGCTGGGTTAGTTTAGTAAAATGCCTCCATCTTCCTCCATCCTTCCACCATTATTCCTCCTTTAATTGCTTCCATTTTTCTCCTCTCACTTGCATACTTTCTGTTATTTGCACCTTCCTCTTTTTTGGCCTCTGTTGCGGTCTTTTTATTGCATACTTCATTTCCATTATTTTATTTTGCTTCCTCTCCTTATCCATCCTAATTACATGTCCATACCATCTCAGCCTTACTTCCTCTACTATCTCATGTACTCCAACATCCTCATTACATGCCCATACCTTCTCAGCCTTGCTTCCTCTACTATCTCATGTACTCCTACTCTTTCCTGATTACTTCAATCCTAATCTTATTTCTCCTCGTGACATGCTCCTCACAAACTTCATTTTCTTGGCCTTCACTTTACTGGTCTTTCTTACATTCAACATTCATGTTTTTGCTGCGTATGTGACAATACTAATGTTTTATTATATTTAATGTCTATCCTCAACAGCTGTATGTTTGTATCTAAACCGATGGTGTTAAATGATGGTCCTGTTCAAAGTGTACTCTGCCTCGGGAAAACTGTGTATTATGTGTTTTTATATTCTCTTATGTCTGTTTTTCTCATTTTTGTAAATTTTTATATTTAAATAATTTCACCTACTTAATATTTCTGTCATTATTCTAGCTTCTAAATACCCGTGATGAATGCTAGCTGTTTAAAAGAGGTTTTTATTAGCTGGAGTTCCCCCCCCCCAAACCTCATCGTGTCTCAATAAACTTTAATATTCGCTTTGGTGGCCGCATGGTATAAGGCGCTACACTTGCAGTATACTATACTGTCGATGACGGTGAGATAGAGGTTCAAATGTACTGCGGACGATTTTTTCCAAAATGGTTTTCCACTATCTCTCCGCTCAAATGCGGGTTCACTTCCTATAAATATGACCTTCCTCATCCCTAAATCCATTAGAATAATTAGTACATAAGCGTGTAACCTGAACAGATAGTAAGACGCGATGCTAAAAAACTTTAGTGCTGTAAAGAATCAGGATACCTTGCTTTTGTGCCTAACTTATATTTATACATTTCTTTCAGTCTTAATATTTCAGTGCACACTTTTTTTTTATGGTGTATTATATTATTCTATCAAATTTTAAATTAAATTCTTTAACTTTTAAATAATAATTATATATATATATATGAGCGTTGGGTGGGGGTTGAATCAATACAGTAACTAAGGGGATCCTCCACTGTCCTTCTACGCAAATGTGTACATTTCCTTTAAGCTCTATCTCATTTCTACAATAGATATCCCAATAAGGTGATAAGAAGCGTTACCTATAATAATAAAAGGAAGTGTTTGTTGTGTATGTGTGTGTTTGTGTTTGTGTGCGATGCCCAGCCAAATCTACGGCACGCAGAGATCTGAACTGTTTAACTAGGTGGATGGAAGGGGATCCGAATGCACCTCGAAGCAGGATTTTTAAATTTTTAACTAGCTTTTTAATTAGGTTTAGGATTACGTTTCAGAGATAATTGTGACACGGGCAAATTCGTGCGGGATTGCTAGTATAAAATAAAACTATAAAAATAACGATGAAAAAACTTCATTACTTCATTTTTGCTGTTCAAAATTACTCTAGGTAGGCTACTTCGAAGAATTTCTCCTCAATGTATCAACAAATTGGGCTTGTTCTCTCCTCACCTAGACCATATTTTTAATAGACGCGGGGCAAGATAAATATAACAGAAGGAAAAGTTTGTGATTGCATTATCCCCTAAACATGGTAGAGTCGTTAAACCTTATATGATAGTCCAACACATTTTTGTATTATATTTTTATAAATATCAAATCATGTTCCTTGCACCTAACACTTTTGAGAGTCTCAACTTTGACATTTAAGATAAATAAAGTGATTTTTAATGTTGCCAATACTAAATTTATGTTTATATTAACTTCAACACTACTTTTGTTTAATAATCTGAATGTAAATAATAAATAACGAATAGGTTAACTTATTATTATTATTAGCACCACGTCTTACTACCCGTTCGGTTTATACGTATTTAAATTAACACATTTTAATAAAAATGATTATTACTTAAGTCCTCAATCACAATCATCTCAATCACTGTCATGAAGTTACTCAGCTACTCCAAGTAGAAACGATGTCTGTTGTTCATTTGTATGATCTCTGTAAATACCTGGGAGCAAATCAACTGGTTTAAGTTGAAGCAAACCCGCCTCGGTGGCGTAGTTGGCTAACGCGCCAGTCGTGTAGAGCCAGACTGCTGAGGACGGGGAGATCGAGGTTCGAATCTCGGTCGGGTGAACTGGGAGTGGTTTTTCCTAAATTGTTTTCCACTCTCCCTCCACGCAAATGCGGGTTCACTTCCTCTAAATTCAACCTTCTCAATTCCTAATCCATTAGTGTAATTAGTACTCAGGCGTATAACCCGAACGGGTAGTAATACGCGGTGCTAAATAATAATAATAATAAAAGCTGAAGCAATGTCTGACGTTTATCTGTTGTTGTATCTGTAAAAAACACGAAGTTACTAAACTACTCCAAGTAGAAGCCATGTCTGACGTTTATCTGTGTTGTATCTGTAAAAAACACGAAGTTACTAAACAACTCCAAGTAGAAGCAATGTCTGACGTTGTTTATTTGTTTGTTGCATCTGTATAGAACACGAAGCTACTCGACTACTCCAGCTTCAAGAAGGACCAATGGGAGCTTCACTTCAAATCACTGGTATCCAACTGGAGCGAAGCCGACGACCCAAACCTGCGTCGACAGCTGAAGTTCCTCACGGTACTCGGCACTTCGGCACTTAATGAGTCCTTACTAACAGAGGTGAGTCACTTGTTTTGTATAAATGCACTTGAGGTTTTAATTGAGGATCTAAGATTGACCCTGAATAGCTCAAGGGTATGGCGATTGATTACAACTTGTACGGTCTATCGACCCCTCGGAGAGAGAATTATTGTGATAGTAAAAAAAATATTCAACTCAAGATTTTGATAAATGTCTTCTTTTACTGACGCCTTGAAGTGTTTTTCACGACGCAGTCTGTCTGTATCTTGACCTAGAGACGAAACAATTTTACTGATAGGGCTAAAACCTGGTATCTGGGGTTTCCATAATGTTCCCTCAAGGAGGTTTTGGAATTAAATGTACAACCCTAAAATTAAGGGCAGTTTACTGAAGAGCAAAAGAGAACAAAACTATTTTCTAAAAAAAAAAAAACCACTTACGATTTTGATCACACATCATATCTATGCACTATTTAATATTACAAATAGCCACTTCGGTTGCCGCATGGTTTAAGGCGTCACTCGCGCAGTAGACTAGACTGCCTTTGACGGGGAGATCAAGGTTCGAATCTCGGTCGGGTGTACTGAGGGTTGTTTTCCACTCTCCCTCTGCGCAAATGAGGGTACACTTCCTATAAATATAACCCCTCATATACATAAAACCACTAGTGAAATTAATACATAAGTGTACAACCCGAACGGTTAGTAAGATGCTATGCTAAAAAATAATAATTACAAACTAATTGACATATATTTTTCAAGAAAATGACCTTGAGGGTACTCCACAACTATTTGAAATACGAAATAACCTATCATTGTAAAGTTGTAATACTAATAAAAATAAAATTAATTTATTTGAAATATATATTAAAAAACAATATTTTCTGAGCTATAAGCCAGTGTAGAATAATCTATATATTTTATTGAGTTCTTTGAAAACTAAAATTTCTTTGTAATGGTCTTAAATGTTCTTTGGTTGAAAGAGGTGTTGGCATATTCTCAGTGTTTCTGTAACAGTGTATATTTTATTTATGCTTTTTGGGGGAGTGTTTATGCAAAAATGCATATTATTTCGTTTCAAGAGCTATAAGTAAATGTATCTATTTTAAGATAAAAGAGATAGTCTGTGTGGTGCATCTTATTCAATTTTTTTCATCTTTTAGTGCTAAGATTATCTTTGATAAAGCAGGCATCTCAAAATAGCAGCCCGCGGGCCGTATATGGCCCTATCAATGATTTTTAATTAAAAAACATACAGTACGGCCAGATTCATATTTTTATAAGAGTATAAGAAATACACAATTTTAAACCATGATATTTGGAATTTTTTTATTAAATTTATCCTCACGTCTTACTACCTGTTCAGATTGTACGTACATGTGATAATTACTCTAATAGGGTAGGGATAAGGAAGGAAGGGTTTTAGAGGTAATTTGCCCGAATTTTCGTGGAAGGAGACTGGGAAACCATTCAGAGAAAAGCCATTCTTGGTAGACTCCGGCTGGAATTCGAGCCCCAATCTCCCCGTCATCAGCAGGCCAGTCTAGCACGAGAGTGACGCCTCAAACCATTCGGCCACTGAAACGGCTCGGGGGTATTAAAGGTGTTTTTATTCCTATATATTTTTCGACTCCTCCTCCACGCAAATTAGGATATATTTCCTCTATATCACACCTTCATCCTCTTTGCTAAATTAGAATAATGAGTAAATATGCTTACAGTGGCGCCCGCAGGAATATTTTAATGGGGCGTGGGACCAAAATGTATTCCCCACTCATCAACACACTCACATGCACGCGCGCTCCTGGAAAACCTTTGTTGGCACCGACATTATACTGACTGACACTTTAAAAATACTCAAAATATATAAATAATTGCGAACACCAATGTTTTGCTTCAACTCGAACGCAACTAGTAAACATATAATAATACAATTTTTATACATTTAAAATAAAATAATAATAAAAATAATCTTAAAATTTGAATTCATTTCACAGCATTATATAAAAACACAACATACTTGAATAAAAACTGATGGCATCTATTGTCATTATCAAATTGATTTATGGCCATTTTTTTTCTACAAAAGCAGCAGTTGACGATCGTTTAAAATGTTTAGCTATGATCAGTTTTATTCGCAGATGAGTCTCAGGGCTGTAGTGACCATATATCACGATAGCTGTGAAATGTTTGAAGAAAAAAAAATTGTAAGGCAAACTAGAAGATTTAAAAAAATGTTAGGCTAATATTTTTGACTTGGAATGGATACTGTACGGAAGAAGTTAAGAGTAGGACAGTCATGGGGCAAGGGAGCATCATGGAAGAGTGAGGGGATTGCTGACAGCTGGAAGAGTCCATATTGAGCTAAGAAAGAGGTTTATAAAGTGTTTCGCCTGGAGTGTGATGACGTAAGTATTGGAGACGTGGACAGTCAGAAAGAGGAAACGAAACTATTTGGAGGTTTTTTGAAATGTGGTTGTAGAGAAGATTGGAGAGTGTTAAATAGATGGATAGGTTTAGAGGAGCAGGTGTTGAGGAGGGTAGGAGAAGAGAGAAGCCTGATGATGATGATAAGGAAGGGAAAAATTCTTGGTTGGGCCACACAATTAGTACGGATTTTTAGTGGAAAGGAACATGGAGGAGAAGATAGAGGGAAAAAGAGAAGAATAAGATTTGGAATGCTAACAGATATCAAGACCGTAAGACGCTTCAAAATAATTTAAAAAAAAAAGACAACCAGGAGCGAGGAAAATGGAAGATATCCAGAAGGTTTTCTTATACATGAAAACATTTCATGTACTAAATTAAATTAAATTAAATTAAATTAAATTAAATTGTAAATTCCATAGGAGGGGAGAAAGTGACCCCCTTGCTTGTTACTGTGTATGCTCATGCATGCGTATAGCCTGAACAGGTAGTGAGATATGGTGGTAATAAAAAAAAACCTAAACCTTTCTCGCATTCAACACCTGCATCTCTCTCAGCGACGGAAAGGAATTATAGAAAGCGAAACAAAACATGCTTCAATGAATAGTAATCATTTAATTGCCGGCCCTGTTGTTGTGACGAAACCACTACCTCCTCCTACCCCCTTCCCCCCTAACCCCCAACCCCCCACCACACACACACACACACACACACACACACACACACACACACACACACACACACACCCTTCCCATATACAAATCTACATGTGTACTAAAGACAGCTTTACTAG
>CABFWO010001197.1:31042-83455 GCA_902155825.1 Timema genevievae
CACACACACACACACACACACACACACACTTTAAGCAAAGTCTTTAAAACCGTATAAAGTAAAAACTCATTTTAAACTTCACGACCGTAGGTAAATTTAGAAAGGAAAAAAAAAAAAAGAAAATGTTTAATAATAATTTCAACATTCTACGCACTTGGGATTTTCTTGAACAAAAATGCAACTTTTTTTCAAACATGTTTATTTAACGGTTCAATTCTTTGATATGCGGATTAGAAGAAACGTACCCGCATCTGCGTGGAAAGAAAATTAGAAAACCACAGGGATAATTACATGTATGAAACCGTACACGGCTGATATTCTATCATCGACTTCAAGTCACCAGCAATCCACTATGATGCGAGTCTGGCACCTTAGAACACGTGACCACCAGTGTGGGATAGAAACTATAATTTTTCTTGGCAATAGATATTTAACGAGTAGTTGACTAAATGTTTTTTTTTTAAGTTAACCTAAAATGCACCCAAAAAAAATTAATGATTGTGATAAAGCTTTTTTTTCTCATACAATTTTTCCATTTTAAAGTGCACTATTATCGAGATTAAAATAAATTATTATTTGTTTTTTTCACTTTTTCTTCGTCACAAGCGAAGCCGGTAGTCGTGGGAGAAAAATAACACCTTGTAATGGTTTTCTACATAGCTTATTATAATAACAGAGAAGATTCTATCTTTTCATCCGTACTTAATTGTCATCTTTTTAGCACTACATCTAACTATTTTACATCCATTACTGTTTCCCGCCTGTGGCCTGGGTCAGTTTTTTTACTCAAGCCATACACTTTCCACTACTGGCCTAATAGGTCTGTCGTATCTTCGCATGCCTTATAATTTTTAAGACTAGGACAGACACAACATCCAGTCCCCGACTGTTAATTCATCACTGTGAAATGGTAAACCCATATTTCACCCATGATAAAAAAATTTCAGCCATGTTGGGAAACGAACCCAGGACCCTTAGCTCAGTAGACAGACACGCTATCGATTGAGCTAAGTTATCGGATCTCGCATCTTACTAACCATTTTTAAACGCATATGTACTAATTATAAAATGTTAAAGAGATGAGGAAAATTGAATTCCTAGGAAGTACACACTGCATTTGCGTGGAAAACCATTTAGGAAAGATCATCCTCAGTATATACAGACCGGGATTTGAACCATGTTCTCCCTGCTATTAGCAGAGTATTCTATTGCGAGAGTGATGCCCTGGACAATGCGGCCACCAAAGCAGGTACCAAATAATGTTGCTTGCGCCTGTAATTTTTGATATATATGATAAATATAGTGGCTTTTCAATCTTGGCAATTCTAAATTTATGTTTCGAATGAAAAAATTTTTGCATGAAATAATTTATTTAAAAAAACAGTGAAACCAATACACATTAAAAAAAATCAACTTTAACAAACAAATTATGTCAATGATCCCAGTTTTATTGTTGACAAGTGACGAGTGCAACAAGATATATAAAAAAACGCACTTTGATGCGACGTATCTAAAATCCCAATTGATTGGTCGTAATATGGGATCTTGAAAACCATTAATGCGCCAATTGAGAGCCTCATTTGGAGTACTTTAAAATGAAGTTTTATTTTTTCGTTGAAGATTACATTTACAATTGTTTTAATATTATCTTGTCTTTTTGTAAGATCTACAAAAATCAGTATGCAGTATCATTTCTTAAATCAACCGGCCTCGTTATCTCGTGGTCAGTGTACCTGGCTACAAGCTTAGGGGTCCCGGGTTCGATTCACGACTGTTACCTACGACTGGTACCTTGGGTATTTTCCCCTTAAGATGAATGATCCCAATGGTCACCAGGGTTTGATAAATTAGGCTTAAGTTATGTTAAGACTCACCCCGGCTCCACACCTCTAGAATAACCAACATCACATCGTCTCAATGCGGGTAGTACGTGTATACAACCTCCACAGGTGTACCCTGGGCAAAGTTCTGTGCCACCAGAGCAGCTAATAGTCTATATTTAAAGCGACCAAACCTGGATGTAAAAGTACCTCCCAGTCATATGTGCCACTCGATTTTTTTAAATAATTCTTAAACCATATCTTGTCTTTAATTTTTAGTCTTAAATATTTGTAAAACATGGTGTTTTTGTAATTATTTGTTAACATATGGTGTTTTTTAAAAAGAATTTTGTCAATAAATTAAAACGACATGTATTATTATCATAATAATTATTATTATTATTAACCCCTCGTCCTACTACCCGTTCGGGTTATACGCACTTACGCTAATGTGTAATAGTAGGGCATATTGTGAGATGAAATGGAGGACCTACAGTTTAACGTGGGATCCGAACCACGGTGGAGGCCTGGCATTCCTCACATTCACAAGTTAGTGATTAATACACTTCTTGTCAGAGGTGAAGGAAGGGTTTGGCAATTAGATAAATCTGTCCCGGGACCGAGGATTGAACCCCGGACCCAAAGCCCAGAGGTCCGATACCTTACCCCTAGACCACCAGGTCACCAAAAAACGAAATTCAAATTAAATTGCTCTTTTATCTTTAAATTCTAGATTCCGTATAATTGAGAGTCGAGGATTCAAACTTATTTACAAAATTTTGGATATTAGTTATTTTCTATAGCCCTTATCGAGCTTACCAGTAGTTTGTCCAATACAACTATAGGAAACTCTACAACAAGATCCCCGACCATTAATTTAACACTTAAGGTGAGATGGTAGGGGACGCGAGCTAAGGGCAGTGTTTTTGAAGTTTTTATGGCAAACAATTATTTTTTTTATTAAATAAATAAAATACCTCTCCAGTAGAAACAAAGAGTTTAATTTTCTTCACATGGTGATACCAACAGTGTTTAAATATCTGTCATAAGCTTAGCGGCATTAGATGAGAAACTTTTTAAATGAAGAGAAAAAGCTGACATCAAATTCCAGTACACCCTTAACAGATATTTAAGAAATTTTGAGGTCATCATGTGAAGAAAATTAAATTTTATGTTTGTACTGTAGCAATATTTTATTTATTTTGGCCAAAAATAAAGTTTAAAAACTGCAAAAACACTTTTATTTCCCTCACCCCCTCCCGTCTCACCTTAATTTGAACAAAGTCACAATTGTAGTGAAAAAATGTGACCAATTTGTTAGAGTTGAAACTCATATATTTTTCTATTAATCAGATTCTCTTTTCTGAATTCAAAGGTAAGATGAAGATTTGGATTCGAGGTTATGTTTTGATAAGATCTTCGGTATTAATATTTACACACAAGGATGGACTTTATCCTTCGGACACATTTTAATGTATAATCTTTAAAGTCTTTGGGATTTGTGATTGATAAATCGTTAACTAGTAATCAGATCTTGCGGTTTGCAAACTTAAGCTTTTGGCACGTTTTATCATTGAAGTATCTTGCCTTTGTAAATATATTGCAACACATTTAACGAGCATCCAGCCTTACATTGTATTTTAGTTCATTTCTGTAGAAGAGTGATTTCCAAATTTTTTTATCTGGTGTTACCGGGATCCTACTATAGTAACCATATTTTTACTTATTTTTAGCACCACGTTTTTCTACCTTTTCATGTGATGCGAATAAGTACTAATTACGCTAATTATTAGGTAAGAGTAAAGTTGAATATAGAATAAGTGTACCAGAATTTGCGTGGGTATAGAGTGGTAAACAAATTAGGGAAAACCACCTTCAGTAGACCCGACTGGAATTTGAACTCTGATCTCCCTGTCACCAACGGTCCATTATATTGCGAGAGTGAAGCTTTAGACCATGCGGCCACCGATATTTTCACATTCAATCGAAACTATTGTAAAGAATGATGGGATTTGATTCTAAATATGAGTGATATTTGTGGCATGCTTTACCTCTCTTTGATTTAAATGTCACGCCACTGTTAAACTATTTTTTATTGTTTTAATGTCTATCCATCTTGATAATTTATTAAAATATTTATGTCAGCTTGTATGCTCTATGTCAGAAATGTAGTAAATGTCTCGTCTGTAAATTAAAGAGGAGGCGTGTGTGGATATAAAAAGCTATTGGGGGGAAGGAGAATTGAAACAGATGTTCATGAACAAATATGAGAGAGAGAAAAAAGTCAAAGATAGAAACAGCAGAGAATGTAACTTGTATTACATTAGCGCGTGTTTACATGAGGACACTTTTACTTATACATAGGTTCAAATTATTGCATTCGAACTGGGCCACAACCCGCCTCGGTGGCGTAGTTGGCTAATGCGCTAGTCGTATTGAGCTCGACTGCCGAGAACGGGGAGATCGAGGCTCGAATCTCGGTCGGGTGAACTGGAGGGGGTTTTTCCTAAATAGTTTTCCACTCTCCCTCCACGAAAATGCGGGTTCACTTCCTCTAAATTCAACCTTTCCAATTGCTAATCCATTAACGTAATTAGTACTTAAGTGTATAACCCGAACGGGTAGTAAGACGCGGTGCTAGATAATAATAAAAACTGGGCCACAGAAGGGGCGAGGGTGGGCAAGTGTAGCTGGGGAGAAGCTCGCCAACGTTGCCGATAACTCCATGACGGGATCAAGCCACTTCTATCAGACCATTGTTTAGCTTTGGTGCGTTTACACGCAGCAACATCCACCGGCCACTGCCGCCAGCCATCTTATTTTAAACCAATCTGTTAATCTTCGTGAAATCGCGATAATCATTATGAGATCCAATAGTGTAGTAGTGTAATTCTGCACTTAAACATTTTTGAAAAAAGAGTTTTGGGACCTACAGTACCGAAAAAAACCATTTCATTATCTAGTCTCAAATCTTTGTATAGAGTATGATAAAGTTCTCTTGATGATCTATCAATCAACAAAGGATGAACATGCATTGTTCAGTTTCAACCGCGCTTCTTCTTTATCATCAGAAGAAGAAACAACAGTTAATTATCCTCGCACGTTGCCATCTCATCTTTTCTACTGGCAGGATAAAATATTGCCAACATAAACCACTATATTAATATTATTATTAGCACCGCGTCTTACTACCCGTTCGGGCTATACGCACTTACGCTAATGTGTAAATGGTAGGGTAATTGTGAGATGAAATGGAGGACCTACAGTTTAACGTGGTATCCGAACCACGGTGGAGGACTGGAATTCCTCACATTCACAAGTTGTGATTAATACACGTCTTGTCAGAGGTGAAGGAAGGGTTTGGCAATCAGATAAATCTGTGCCAGGACCGAGGATTGAATCCCGGACCCTCAACACAGAAGTCTTGACACCTCACCCCTAGACCACAAGGTCACCCTCAACTAGCGTTGCCAGGTGTCCCGATTTGCGCGGGACGTCCCGATTTCCAGGGGTCCGTGAACACGTCCCGATTTACCCATGATCGGGACACCAAATGTCCCGATTTTGGGTGATTCAGACTTCGGCCCCAAAAAATATAAACTCCGTGCGCTTACGGTTATGTTGCATCTCATTATTCGACGCATTCAATATAAGTACCACACATACATAAGCGGAGGCAGATGTATACCGCGAAAAGCGCGATAGAGATATCACACCGTCTCCTATTCCGCTGTTGCCGCCGACTGTCTCTGCCACGGTTTAGTTCAGCCACAGAAAGAGTGAAACAAACAGATAAAGTCTTGTTCTTTTGCGCAAAGTTATCGATAGATAGCCAGAAACTTACGACTTGATGGTAAGTTTGTATATTATGTTATTTGTTTCAGCGGTTCCATTGTTGATTTCAATAATTACGTTAACATTATGTCATATTATAATTGTATTTTAGCTTGTACCTTGGTACAGTTTTTGTGCTGACAATGCAAACGTGAATTTTGGCCACCACAATTCAGTTTTTTAGTTGCTGCACAAAGATAATAACAGCATTATACCAGTTGGATGTCCTGCACATATTTTGCACAATAGTGTAAAATATGCTTTAGGTTTATGTAAATTTGATTTGGAGAAATTTATTGTGAATCTGCATAGTCATTTCTCATACTATGCGAAAAGAGAACAAGCTTTAAAACATTTTTTATGAAATTCATTAATCTGAATTTGCTCCAGTCTTACGACACATAAAAACCCGATGGCTATCACTCCTCCCAGCTGTAGAACGTGCCTTGAAATCGTACAATATATTAAAGGATTACTTTATAACTATGGGTGAAGACGAGTGTCCATCTGCACTCTGGAACTTCTTTAATAGTAGCGAAACATAACATTACTTTGCTTTTTATCAAAACGCATTAAATATCCTACATGATGATGTAATGAGCCTAGAAAATGAATCATTGCTCTGTTTTGAAGGTTATGAAATAATGGTCAAGCTTACTAACAAATTGAAGCAAAGAATAGACGACGAATTTTTGGACTTCATTTGCGGCAATTTAATTAAAAAGTTGCTCTTTGAAACTTCCTCAATGATAAAAACAGCCTGTTGTGATTGGTACAAAAATGTTCTGAAATATATAGAGACACGGTACGAATTCAATGAAAACAAATTGAATTTGTTTAAGTCACTATCTCTACAAGACGATAGATTAACCTACGCATCTATAGTCAATATAATCGAAAAACTTAATATTGGCATGTTTTTTGAAATGGACGCGCTTTATGAGGAAATTTATAACGTCAAAGAAATATTGAAGGCAGCTGTGAAGAACAAAGACTTAACACCCGTACACAAATGGCACCATTTATTTGAAAATCAAGATCTTCCCAATCTGCAAAAAATATTTGCTTTCATGGCATCCATACCGGTTTCAAATACTGGAACAGAAACGATATTTTCTCAAGCAAATATTGTTTGGTCCGACAGACGAAACCGATTATCTCTCGAGCATGTAAAAGCAGAGATACAAATAAAAACCAACTTCAAATTGTCATGTAGTGAATTTTATAACCACGCAATTAAAAATAAAGAACTTCTAAAAGCAGTGAAATCTAACAAAAAATATATTTTTAATAAAAAGTAATTATTTTATAGTAAAAATAAATAATTAGTTTTAAGTTTTTTGTTGATTATTTAGATTTTCTGTGATATGATGTGATCTCTTGCAACCTAATAATAAAAATTATTGCTATAAAAATGTCGATTTTAAAAACCTAGTTTTTTTAGTTGTCCCGAATTGAAAACCAATATCCCGATTTTTTTAATCCTCCGTCCCGAAATTTAGCATACTGGACCTGGCAACACTACCCTCAACACTATAGTGGTTGCCACAAGCGACTGCAGTGGCCAATGACTTTGTCGTGCGTCAGCCACTACAGTGGACCTGTATCAACACGCCGAGATTTTACCAAAGTAAAAACCCTCTTCGGTGGCCACATAGTCTAAGGTGCTACTCTCGTAATAGACTGGAATGCCGATGAACGGAAGATTGAAGCTGTAATCCCAGTCGGATGTAATCAGGGTTATTTTTAATAAATGTTTTTTTACCGCTCTACATCCACTCGAATACGAGTACACTTCCTCTAAATTGAACTTTCCTCGTTCTTAACACATTAGCGTAATTAAAAGATATGTGAATAGCTCGAACGGGTAGAAGACGCGGTGACAAAAAAAAAGTAAAAACAAATGTATGTATTTGAATACTTTTAAAGATGTGCAAGAAAAATATCAACAGTAAAACTAGGCCTATTTTTTTTTAAAAAGTACCCTAATCACGCCCCTATCCTTGCATGCTTCCTTCGCTTCAAAAACATCCATACACTGAGTCATACATACTCTCTTATTCTTAAAACTCTTAATGTTTCTTTTTTTTTCATATATTCATATACAAAATTTAGCCACGTTTTACATGGCCTATCTCTTCCTTTTGATCCACACACTCTACCTTCATATATTTGCTTCGCCATTCGATCCACACTCATCCTCTCAACATGCCTAAACCAACGTAACAAGCTTCTTTAAAAAATATAGTAAATATATATCTATATCTAGTGCTCAACTTGGTTTGAATATGTGGTCAACGAAATAAAAATTAAAAAGTAATATATATCCAAGCACAAAAGAATGACCTAAAAATAGGGTGGATATAGTTAAACAAGGTATGGAGTAAATCCTAAACTAAATGGTATAAAATGATGTCCTACGTGGTATTTTAAAACATTATTCACTTGAAAATATAAAAAGCATCGGAAATTTGGTTTCTTAAAGTTTCCAGCCCATGTAATATGATTGGGAAACGTATTATCACCCGCTCGTACTATCTATGTATTCACACTAATGATGCGGCCACTAGGAAGGTCTGATTTAGAGGAAATGTACCCACATTTGCGTAGAGGAAGAGTGAAAAACCAGTCGGAATAAAAACTGCTCAGTACACACGATCCTGACATTCGCGTCATCATCCAAACAAACAAAAATAATTTTTTTTTCTTAGTGGTCATAGGTTAATATTATTTCAAAGTAAAACATTTTACGTATAAGTCATCAATTTATAAACCTATTATTTTTGATTCGTGTCTTGGTACCCATCTAGGCTACCCGCATTTAATAACTAATGATTTATTCTGAAAATTTAAAAATGACACCTGGACACGGGAATCGAAACCGGGACCTTTGGTTTAGTACGCCAATGCTCTAACCACTGAGCTATCCAGGAGTCGTCCCGTGCTCAGGGTCATTCTTCACTCATATTTTAAGGCAGAGTCTATGATGGACGTGCGGTGTGTCCAGGTGTCATTTTTAAATTTTCAGAATATGATAGATATCTAGATGGTGAATTCTTCTCTAAAATTAATAACAGCTTCGGCTACTTGAACTAATGATTTAGGTACTAAAAGCGCTGAATTTATTATAAATGTACCCATAATTTAGTGGAGAGATGAGGGGGAATTTTTTTAAGCGGTCTCCGGTTCACCCAGGCTGAATTCAAACCCCGACATCCTCGTCACCAATAAACCAAACTAGATGAGCATGTCATATATGTGTTGTGCCCACCAATGCGGGCTAACCAATATTTAATACGAGATATATATAAAGTATTTTCGTCTAATTTAATCATCCGTTCTTTATTTCAATATTTAAAACGAGATATATAAAGTATTCTCGTCTAATTTAATCACCCGTTCTTTATTTCAATATTTAATACGAGATATATCAAGTATTCTCGTCTAATTTAATCACCCGTTCTTTATTTCAATATTTAATACGATATATATCAAGTATTCTCGTCTAATTTAATCACCCGTTCTTTATTTCAATATTTAATACGAGATATAGAAAGTGTTTTAGTCTAATTTAATCACCCGTTCTTTATTTCAATATTTAATACGAGATATATAAAGTATTTTCGTCTAATTTAATCACCCGTACTTTATTCTGTTGGTGCGTTCCAAGAGTCAGGAGTGAGAGCCGCTCGCCTAGACCCACGTGTTGAGAGGAGGAGGTTGTCTCGATTGTTGAAATGTACAGATGAAATGTCAGGTGAGGGGACTTGTTCCCTGACTCGTCGAGCGAGAAACCACACAGATTGAGGTTGCACGGGAGGGATTGGAAAGCTGACCAAGGTACGCGGTACGAATCTCGCCGCTGTCGAAATGTTCTACCACTCTTGAATAAAAACAAGCTCAGGTCCCAGTTTGATGTGTAATCACGAGGGAGTGGAGTCTTAGGCACCAAAAATGTTTAAAATATGCAGTAAAATAGGCATTATAATTTATAAATACGGGATTTAGGCACCAGAATTGGCACTTAAGGAAAAAAAAAACACACACAATAGGCAATATAAAATTTATTTTAGGCCTAATATTTTATTTATTTAGCACCGCGTCTTACTACATGTTTGGGTTGTATGCATACGTTGAACTAATTACGCCAATATTTTAGGTGTTAGAAAGGCAGAATTTAAGGAGAAATGTACCCGCACCTACGTGGAGGAGGAGAGAAAAACCATTTAGTAAAAACTACTTAGGTACACCAAACCAAGATACAAATTTCAATCTCCCCTTCATCGACAGTCCAGTCAAATGCGAGAGTGGCTTCTTACCCCATTTGACCACTGAAGTGGGTAGCATACTGTTAATCACTAGATCGTTTTCAGTAGTTAAATAGGTTATATTTTCAGATATTATGTTTTTTTTTTATAATTTGAAAAGCCAAGTTCTACTTCACACGATGTCAAGGGACAATATTTCACATTTGCTGTTTCCAAAGAAGTTGAACTTTTCTCCTGCAGCGACATGCAGTTTCCTCCAGAGATGTCAACCAATCCTCTCCTCCACCCAATTTATGATCATTGGAAACTATTTAACAAGGGTCGATTCTCAAACCGTTCTCCAAACAATTATACCGAAACTTACAATTTCTAATAAATTTAACTCTTTCAGAATAAAAAAGACCATACCGAATAAAAAAGACCATACCGAATAAAAAAGACCATACCGAATAAAAAAGACCATACCGAATAAAAAAGAGAGAGAGAGAGGCCAAGGTCGAAATATGTGCTTTAAGGCGCTTATTAATGAAATGGGCAAAAAACCAAAAGATTAGGCAACTATAGACACTACAAAATTAACATATTGTACTCGTAATAAAATGAAATGCATGTATATCCCCACTGCCTATGTTTTACGATCAAGGAAATGAAAAAGCAAGTAGGCAAAATCCTGTTCCGTGTAATCACATTACTTATACGTGGGACTGACTGGCTCACATGGTGATCGGCGTTTCTCTTATCTGAGAAGGGTTTAGGAACGTCTTTGGGACCCTCGTGTATATTTTATTTTATTTGAGATATTTCACGTGCATTTCCTGAAACTAACTTAAATATAGGACACAACATCCAGCCCCTAGCCGTTAACTCATCACTGCAAAAAGGGGAAAACCACATTTCACCAATGATACATTTTTCAGCCATGCCAGGAATCGAACTAAGGACTCTTTGCTCAGTAGACAGACACGCTACCAAATGAGCTGAGGTATTGTAATTTGTGTCCATCACATATCTCCCCAGCCTCTGGGCGAGAGAAACTAATGAACCACTATATATATTATCCGGGCAGGGCTTTGGGACGTCTATAGGACCCTCCTGGGTCTATCACATAGCTCCCAAGCCTCTGGGCGAGAGAAACTAATGAACCACTATATATATTATCCGGGCAGAGCTTTGGGACGTCTATAGGACCCTCCTGGGTCTATCACATAGTTAACTAGCCCTGGATAGTAGGGTTGATAAAACCCGGTAATTTGCTGTAGAAGGTCTGCACGAAAACTACCTCGAGTACTCTTTGATACTTGAGCTCTCCGAATTTTTGAAAGGGACCGTATTTTTATACAAGTTTTATCCCTCTCCCCACAAATTTGAAATGCGGCCCAAACCAACAGGATTGTGTTTGCAAGTAAGTGCCTTGGATTCTAACTGGGGATATCAGGGTAATTCATGATTGGCTTCAACTTTTCCATCCTCTTCATAAATAAATCCTGTTTCAGATTATTTTATATACCCTTCTGATTCCTTTAGTCTTGAGATTATCCTTTTATTAAACGTACTATAAACACCAAATAAGTAGCAAGATACCCATTTTAAGGTGGGCGTGAAGGGAACGTGAGTTGAGAGAAGTGTTTTTAAAGTTTTTATATCAAAACAAATTTTTGGCCAAAATAAATAAAATATTGCTCCAGTAGAAACAAAGTTTAACTTTCTTCCCACGGTGATATCAACAGTTGTTGAATATCTGCCATTAACATAGCGGTATTAGATGAGAAACTTTTTAAATAAAGACAAAAATTTGTCATTAAATTCTAGGACTCCCTTGACAGATATTCAACAACAGTTGATATCACCATGTTAAGAAAATTAAACTCTACGTTTCTACTGGAGCAATATTTTATTTACTTTAGCGAAACAAGGTTTGATATAAATTCTGATAAAATACTGGCTTTAACTCTGGCTCCTTACACTCCCACCGTAACCCATCTAGTTGAAAACTCTACAATATATTTTTTAGAGAAACATAGGGACATATTCATTCAGAATGTGAACGTTAATTTTTAAACTAAAATTTATAACTGTACACTCAATTTGCTTTAAATTGTAGAAAGCTTACCTTGGCTAGTAATTATACTATGGATTATCTTACAGGCTACACCATAGTGGAACTTACATCCGTTACTGTTTCCAGCCTGTGGCCTGGGCAAACTTTTTATTCAAGCCATATATTTTCAACTATCAGCTTGCTAGGTCTGTCGTAGATTCATATGCCCTATACTTTATTTTAACACTAAGAGAGGCACAACATCCAGTCCCCAAACATTAATTTATCATTGTGAAAGGTTAAACACACATTTTCATCAATGATAAATTCTCGACCATTCCAGGTATTGAACCCGGGACCCTTAGTTTACTAGGCTGACATGCTATCGACTAAGCTAAGATGTCGGATTCCATAATGGAACTAAGCAAATTAAATAACTTTTAAATCAAACGAAGGGTCTAAACATGTCAAACTAAAGATGTAGTCGAGTTAGTAAACTGTTTACAATATCAGAACAATAAATTGAACAAACACTGATCTATTGTGACAGTTAATAAAGATTAACACAACGCACGCTTTTTTAATCTGATAAAATATATTGTATTTGTGGGATTATATTACCCAATTGAATTTGGGTTTATTGTCAATAAAGATAATACTTGTGTAATATAACCCCTTTTATATGGCAATCAATAACATCAAATCCAAAAGTCAATACGTCTGAAGATTTTTTTACATCGAGAATCGACAACTCTTTTATGCTCACAGGTAAATGAAACTAGATTAAAAAAAGTTCAAACATTTATTTTAAACTAATTTTACGCAGTTTTTATACTTGAGGTGTAAAAGTGTAATTTTTTATTGAAAAAAATGATATCCGGATAAGGAAATTGAACCTGGGACCTTTAGCTTAGTACGTCAATGCTCTAACCACTGAGCTATCCAGGATTCGTCCCGTGCCCAAGGTATTCTTCACTCAGAATTTAAGGCAGAGTCTATGATGGACATGCTGAAATCGTTGGCTGCAAATTTTTGTTCAATTAAGTTCACGAACCTTAAAATATGAATGAAGAATGACCTTGAGTACGGGATGATTTCTGGATAGCTCAGTGGTAAGAGCATTGACGTACTAAGCCAAAGGCCCGGGTTCAATTCCCGTGTCCCGGTCTCATTTTTTTCAATCAAAAGAATATGATATCTGTAGTGGCTAAAACAATAATTAATAAAAATAATAGCTTTGCTATTTAATCCATCGTGTAAAATTGTGCTTGGTAAATATACCGGTATCTTGAATCAAATCAAATATTTTAGCTGTCAATATTTTTTTTGTTGGGACGAAGTTGAAGTTTTTAAAGCTTTGTACACGCAAAAAAAAAGTAATTACTTTTTTTTTATAAAATGGAAAATGTAATTTATAGAAGATGTATCCACATTAACGTGGAGATAGATTTATAAAAGCACTTCAAGTTCCACAATCTCATGTACGAACACAATTAACGTTAACTAACTACAATACCATTCTAACAGTTTAGTCTGTTTGGCCACCGCTACATTTATTGTGGATTTCGGGGTGTTCGCAATACAATTTGAGTTTTATAAATAACTAAATATTTCAATTTTTCATTTATTTAATGTATTTAACATACACTTTCTGAACCGATTGACTATATCAACACACGACTTTTAAGCTAACTTAAATCTGGAACAGACACAACATCCAGCCCCCTGGCTGAAAGGAGGAAACCCACATTTTAGCAGAGATAAATTTTTCGGTCATACCATGAATCGAACCAGGTATGCTTAGCTCAGTAGACATACACTCTACCAACTGAGCTAAGGTGTCGGACTATTATTAAACAGTTCTTAACAATAGTGAGTTTGCTAAATAAATCAGCACATATTTTTACGGGATGTTATGTTCTTTTTAAAGTCTTTCTTTCCTTGTCGCGGCTTTAACTTATAAAAAAAAGTAAAAAGAATTTGGAACGACCATTCATGTGTCCACAATAAAATTTTATCAAAATTTGGACAGACCGTTTATAATACGGTGTACAAGATAGGTTCATTTTTGCTATTTTTTTTAATTACGAAGAGATAAATGGGGTACGTCGGTTAGGCAATGACCCCAAAAGGCGTATGCGACTGGAGAGAGTTTGAGAAATACTAATCCAAGGCGTCACTCTCACATAAGACTGGGCTTCCGATAACGGAGAGATTGGGGTTCAAATCCTGGACGGATCTACTGAGGGTGGTTTTTCAATCTCTCTACGCAAATTTATACATACTTCCTCTAAAGTCAACCTTACTCCGCCTTAACACAGTAGCGTAATTAATACATATTATGCGTACAACCTGAACGGTTAATGAGACGCGGTGTTAAAAAATTAAATATGCATTATTTAGAGAGACTGCATAGGGTATAAAATAATAGTTTGATAAATTCCAACTGGATTTTTTTTTTAATATTTCCGCTGGTGGTGAAATACAACATTTTGGTGAGCTTTAAAACGCTAAGGCCTACTATAAAAATTTTTTTAATACAATAGTTAAACTTATATTATAATCTTAAATAATGCATCATTCATAAAATAGAACGGTCCGTTAAACTTTAATGAAGAGGGCTTATTTCCAGGTTAGTCGGTCATTCGTGTCGCGGTAAGTAATACTTCTCCACAAATACTAGTTTTTGATCCAAGCAAGTAAATATCTACTAAACCGGAATTACTTGAATTGTTGTCACGTTAAGTTAATTAAATATTCGAAGACACACAACAGGTCTTGGAAGGAAATATAATTAATTGAAATGCAGAGCTTTTAAATAGTTTTTTTTAGTTCAAAATCAACCCAAATACTTAATCTTACTGTGTGTATATATATCATTTCAACAAGACCTACAAATTTGTGGAAACGTTTAGATTAAATAATTTTAATGTTTGCTAATATATATATTATATATACTATGAATTATATAAAATTATGTAATTTAAACTTATATATACTTATCACAAGGACGAGGAAGGTTTTTTTAGCACCGCGGATAGTAATCTGTTAGAGTTATACGCCTATGTACTAATTACACTAATGGGCTATGGATTAGGAAGGTTTAATTTAGAGTAAATGCATCCACATTTCCGTAGAGGAAGAGTGGTAAGCCATTTAGGAAAACCACACTCGGTGCACCCGACCGGGATCGAAACCCGATCTTCCAGTCTTCAGCAGTCTAGTCTAACACGAGATTAGCGCGTCAGACCACGCGACCACCGAAGCGGGTCTGAGGAAGGTTTAATCTAGAGGAAGTGTACCAGTATTTGCACGGAGTGAAGGGGCTTTCATTTTAATTATTGAAGTGTGGCCACCTACGTGCGGACTTACTTTAATAATTTTGATTCTACCTTGAGTGTATAATTGCATTAGATGTTTATTATTTCTGTCAAGACCTATGTAAAAAAATTTGGGGACTGGAAGGGGGGGATTTAAGGGGGAGGTTGTATTCCTAAGCCCTCGAAAGCACAGTCGACAAAGGATAAATCTCGATGAATAGGCCGCATTCACACTAACCCCGCGTGTCGGAGTTAAGTCACGTGTCGACGAACGTGACATTTTGTTATGTTGCCATCCTGAATATGTTAGGGAGGGTATACGGCCGTATTTATATAATTTCACATCAATTCTGACACAGACCCGTCTCGTTAAGAATTTGACTTCAACCCTCCATTCAGACAAGTATAATAATAAACAAACCTACCAAGAGAACATTGCGTGAAGTAACGGCCACAGTTACATATTCCACGGTCCTGGAGCAATTATTTATACAGCTCAATATTTACAGGACGGGCATTATCTGATAGTTAGGAAAGTAATTATATCTACTTTTACGTGTTCATACGTCAAGTCATGGGTCTGCAGCTGCCACTTTTAATGGATATTATAAATACATCTATCAAATATAACTAATAATATAGTAAAATGTTATTGTTGGTTGCAAAAAAAAAAAAAGTTGAAATTTTCTAAAAGGCCTTTCCTATTAATATTGAACTATATATTAAGTTTTCAACGGACGTACACTTTGTTTCGATACAATTTAAACACCCGCACCTATAATCACGCATTACAAGGTGTCAAGCTCACCATATACTGGATTAATAATGATGAGGATATCGGGGTTCGTATCCCAGTCATGCGTACTGGGAGTGTTTTTTCACCAAGTGGTTTTTCCACTCTTTCTTTCCTTGAAGTTAAGTGTACACTTCCTCTAACTTCACCCTTTCTCATCCCAAGCAATTTAAACTAATTAATAAATATGCGTATAGTCCAAACAAGTAATAAGACGTGGTGATAAAATAAAAATTACGGCTAACGCGTTTTGACAATTCGCTACGATCCGTGATCCTCCTGTGTTCTCGGAAGAGCTGCTTCTTCATTCCTCTCAGAGACTACATAAGTTGATATCACAGGGATTCAACTCAAGGTCACACAATAACAAACACGTACGTGACCAGACTCTGTATGTGTGGCCGATTGATTCTCTTCTTGATATCGGTCCTTATTGGTTCTGTGGCATCGACCCTCTTCTTCCAATCTGACATAGGGAACATCGCCGTGGAATAATTTGTTACCCGCCGCATGGTTTAACGCGCTACTCTCGTGCTGGACTAGACTGCCGGTGATGGGCCGATCGAGGTTCGAATCTCGGTCAGGTGTAATGAGAGTAGTTTTTCCAAAATTGTTTTTCTTTCAAATGCGGGTAAATTTTCTATAAGTATAACATTTTTAATCCCTAAAACCATTAGCGTAATTAGTACATAAGTGTGTTAACCGAACGGGTAGTAAGACGCGGTGCACAAAAAAAAATCTTACTTTTAAAACAAGGGATTTTAATCACTTAATTTAAAGGATAGAGATGAGAAAGTGGGTGTAGAGGGAATGCACCAGCATTGGTGTGCAGAATGTCAAGTTGAACATCGGTGATAAAGATCCAAGTGGTAAACCACACTCTCAGCGAATCTAGCCGAGATTAGAACCTCGAACTACCCATAATCGTCAATCCAGATTATTGCGAGATTGATGCCTTGTACCATGTGACCTCCAGTTAGAACCCAAAATAAAACAATTAATGAACTTTTGAAATATTGCAAATCTCCCACCATGAATGCTTTTTTCACCTCCATTACTGTTTCCAGCCTGTGGTCAGTTTTTTATTCAAGCCATATATTTTCCACTACCTGCTAGGCCTGTCGTAGCTTCATGTGCCTTATAATCTAACTTAAGACTAGAACAGGCACAACATCCAGTCCCTGGCCGTTAATTAATCACCGTGAAAGGGTAAAACCCACATTTCACCAATCACCAAAGGCACATTTTTCAACCATGTTGGGAATCAAACCCGGGGCCCTTAAGCTATGGCTACACGGAGCCGACCCGCACCGCATTTTCTAACCATTTTTATATTCTTTATAGACTGAGCTCTATTACAAAATAAGTTGTATTTTTATTTTTACTTACATAGGTTTTCACCTATTTTCATAAAATTAAGTTAGCTATTAATTACGAGGAATAAAGTTTTAAGTTAGCTAATAATTAAGAAGAAGAATGTTTGTTGTTCAATACGTTGTTTTATATATAATATTGTTTGTCTTGTACGTAATGTTGGAAACAATGACTACAGCGTCACACGTGCAACGGCTGTGAAAGAAATGCCTAGTTTTACAAGTGCTGACACTGACTGCCAATCACGGTTAATAATCACTACTCTTTTAAAATCAAGGTCACTGTGATCACTGATATCGTAAAATCACTGTTTCGCCCATCCCTACAGTGCTTAGTGGTTAGCATTAAAACAAAGTTCGGAAGCTCCTGAACATTTAATTTCGTGGCTACACGGTCCGCACCGCACCGCAAAAGTGCGGAGCAATGCTCTCAACGATTCGTCCGCGCCGTGGAGGTGGGGGTTATATTCAGAAGGCCTGAGGCAACACGTGTCAAATCGACGGTATAACTCTCTGTAAGAACTCCACCTATGCTTTAGTAAAACAAACAAAATTAACACCCGAGAGTCAGGAGAATAAAGCTTAAGGTGGGTATGTAGGGAACTCTAGCTAGTATTTTTGCGGTATTTTAGCATAACGTTTTTCGTCAAAATAAATTAAATGTCGCTTCATTAGGTACATGAGAGTTTAATTTTCTTCTCATGGTAGTATCAATATTTCTTGAATATTTGTCAAGGGGTTCTGGAATTTAATGACAACTTTTTCTCTTCATTTAAAAAGTTTTATAATCTAATGCTGCTATGCTCATGACAGATATTCAACAACCCTTGATACCACCATGTGAAGGAAATTATTCTCTCTGTTTATACTGGAGAATTACGAGTATTTGAGTTATTTTGGACAGAAAAATGTTTTGCTGCAAAAACTGACTTTTTCTTGCGTCCGCCTACACTCCCACCTTAACAATGGCATCAAAGCCTTTGTGGATGGAATGCTAGGTTTCCCCTACTCACAATCAATATGTCATGGCACATGCTATAACGTGTTAAAACTCGCAACATATTTCGTTTTGTGTGTGTTTCAGCTTAACTCCTGCCAGACAAGGATGGAGAATGTGTACAGCACCGCCAAGATCTGCCCTTACAGAGACCAGGGGTGTAACCTCACGGCGAATGGCTTATCATTGGACCCAGGTGATATAAAAAACTACATTCCGGACTTTTTTTTAATGAACCATCTTTTTATTTTTCACTGTGGTTCCCCCCCATTGCGCCTTCTTCAAAACACTCAAATTAGGGTGCACTTCCTCTACCTCAGCTTACCTTGTAAATTAGGTAGGATTTAAAAACAATAATTATGAACTCAACTCGTCAAAAAGGTATTTCTCATGTTCGTATTTTACCTACAGTCCAATTTTCATGTAAAGGGCCTATAGACATTGATAACAGTTTACTGTATTATTAGTGATATGATATAGGTATTGATAATACCAATTAATGTTGACACCTGCAGATCACATGACTTGACGTATGAATAAGTGAAAGTAGATCTAGTAATTTTTCTAGCTATAAGATAAAGGCCCTTCCTATGAAAATTAGATATAATATTGAGTTTAAAAAAAAGTATATACAAGTGAAGACATGTTTTTTTTTAAAATTATTAATCACGGTGTTTTATCTGACATGCTCTATCTACCCAGGCATCGAATCGGTGATCTCCAGCTCTAGAGATTATGACGAGTTGACGTATGCGTGGAAGTCCTGGAGAGACGTTACCGGCCCCAAGATGAGGGAGGACTACAAGAAATACGTCGAGATAAACAACATCGCCGCAGCGGAGAATGGTAATAAACACTATCCGTCCAGAGGCTCCTTGTGAGCTTTTTGTAAGAGTGGGGGCCTCTAACTACAACAGGGTTTCAAGTGACCCTTCCCAAGGAATTTGTTTAAAGTTGAATGACTCTAGAATATATTTCAATCATGAATGGCTTTCAATCTCCATGTGTAGAACTTTCATCAACGCCTCTCTCTGCCATCATGTATAGTCAAGACACGGTAGTAAGAGTGGTTTAAAAAAATTAGCTTTTTTGTTTACGTGTTTACAAACTCAGACTAAGTGATTTAGTGTATTTAAACCGATTAAAGTAGTTTTTGTAACTTTTGTAACCATCGCTAGAGTCGTCCAGAAGAGATTGTAAATGGAGAAATTAGCTCAATCGCTCAAACTGTAGAAGTATTTGTATTCATAACATACGAGAATAGGTGGTCATGTGTTTTTTTTATCGAATTTCTGAGCCCGGTTGTTTCAGAGTTTATAACCATTTTAATTGTAGCTTAGTGCTGGAAGAAAACTTTTTTTTTTTTGGTCATGTACATTCCGTTAACCTTGAAAGGTCTTACCTTGGTAGTTTACTCTATGGCCTCGTCTTATAACCTATTCCCTTGCAAGGTAAACTCACCACATTTTGGGCTAAACGAAGGGTGCATTGCTTAAATCTTCTTCCTTAGTCAACAACCTGAAGTGATGTGATTTATATCCATACGCCACTGGGCACGCACTCAGCCCTTAGGCTGGTTAGCGATACCTGCATCATCTGGTAGAATTCCATGTGCTTCAGGAAGTGTGGTGGTTACCAGTTACCTTCCACGCTGATTTCTATGACCGAGCGCTAAAGGGCCTACTTTATTTTCCGGAAAAGGTATTTTCACATACCTTCCAGGATTCTTTTACATGCCACAACCGACATGGGACTGACTGTTTACTTCCCCTCCAAAGGAAGGTGTGCTACGAATTTTTATCACTCGGTCGTCGACCTCTGGCTGGGTGTGAACCCACGAACATCAGGTCCTGAGGCGAGCACTTTACCCTAAGACCACCGAGGTCGATATAGTTTAAATATCATATTAATACAAAATAATAAAAGATAGAAACTAAATTTATTATTTTGTATGCAAGGGGTCCCCCCAAATTCTACACTCTCCGTGTGTCCTCTGGTCTATACCCCAGTTTAAAAGACCACTCTATCCATCATACACGAACAAAATATTGTTATCGAACGGCTCTCGCTTTAGATTTTGTCTGCGCTATTTAGAAACGAGCAATCCTACTTTACATTCTAAATTAAAACAGGGTACAGGACGTGTCACCATTTAAGAAGGAACGGCGTTGTAACATCAGATAGCCCACAATGCTGGGCACTCGAACCTTGTCTGGTTCTCTAGTGATCATAGAGTTTCAGGATTGAATCCCGGCTGGGTTTACCCTGGAGGGTTTAATGACGTTGCCTACTTGGATATTTCGAAGTTATTTTGCGAAGCGGGTTGCATCTTAACTTGACACACCTAACCATTCTTAGGGCCGTATGCAAGAACTTGACCAAGTGGATGCTTTGTCGACACTAGCGTTGATTTTCTTGCGTCATCATAGGTTAAAAGGTGGAGCGATTGTGTGCTCGGGACCACACTATCTGTCCCCTAAGCACTCATTGTACGTTCTTGCATACCCCCCTTGAAAGCTATCACACTTAGACGCCAATGTATGAAATAGAAAGAGAGCGAAGAAAATTATCAGTTCACCCTTCGAGGCCTTTTGTTTATCTACTGATAAGTGACAACTCATTCCCTCTTCCTCTGACGAATTTACACACTCACTATACTATTGCACCTTGAAAATATTGACCTGTTTTTTAAAATTACCTTTCTTCTGTTTCCTATTCTAAATAGACATTTGCTACCACTGAATTTGGAATCTACATCCCGGCAGAAATACACCTACTGACCATTTTCGTGACTAATAGCCTGAGTTGTAGACTATTTATAAAAATTACTTTTGCAAAAAAAATCTTTCAAGACAAAAATAATAATTATGTGATACTGTAGGACTATTTTTAGAATTATTTAAGAATTTATGGTATTTGTTTCAACGTTAAATCTTTAAACCTCGCTGAATAAAACGTAAATTCATTAACATGGGAAATCCTATCTTGACCTGCCGTGACGTCACAGCTTAAGCTTGATAATATTCTCAATCCCTTTTTTTCCCCACACAAATGTGGGTAAACTTCCTACCGTTCTTTTCCATAATCCACTGATGCTACGCATGTGGATATCCCGGGCGGGTAGTAAGATGCGGCGCACTTGAAAACATCTAATAGGAGATCCTTGTGGCCCGTTACGATTGAATCCCTTCCTGCCGAGTGAGAGTCAAGCACAATAACCGTGCGGCTAACCCTACCAGTATTATTGTTTTAAGTATTAAGGTGGGTTGTAAGGGGACGCGATAAAAGGCCCATTGTTTTTGCAGTTTTTATGGCAAAACTTTTTTATTAATAAAATGAATCAAATATTGCTCCAGTACAAACATAGAATTTAATTTTACATACATGGAGATATCAACAGTTTTTGAATATCTGTCATAAACATAGCGACATTAGATGAGAGACTTTTTAAATGAATAGTATAAGTTGTCATTAAATTCCAGGAAACCCTTGACAGATATTCAACAACTGTTGATACCACCGTGGGAAGAAAATTAAACTCTTTGTTTCTACTGGAGAATTATTGTATTTATTTTAGCAAAAAAAAAGTTTTGCCATAAAAACTGCAAAAACACTGACCTTTTCTCACGTCCCCTTCCAACCCACCTTAACGTCTACTTCCTGAACCGAATGATTATAGCAGTACACGACTTATAAAACTAATTTATATCTAGAACAGACACTACATCCAGCCCCCGACCGTTAATTTATCACTCTGATAGGGGAAACCCTCATTTAACCAATAATACATTTTTCANTTAACTCAGTTGGCAGACACGCTACCGACTGGATTGAGGTGTCGGAACCCTTGGCAGTAGATGGATACTACGATGATCTTGTAATGATATTATCATAAATAAGCATTTAAGAGAATTTAAATAATCGTGCTTGCAGTTCTTATCACGTGTTTGCTATTCATTCCATCTCCCGACTGAGTGCGTTCGGGTGCCAAATTCACTCTCCTCGCCCTGCATCCTTTTAGTTAGCTATTTTAAAGGGGTTACAGATATCACCGGAACCAGTATTTTATATCGCCATTTAAGTTCGATAGTTTTAAGGTGGTGACAACACCAGTACAAACCTGTTAATGTATAGTGTTTTCTAACTCCTGTCCACTTAAGTTCGATAGTTTACGGATATTATATTTAGCAGCGGGACAGGCCCACTAATATTTAAACATTGGATACGGTAGCAATAAAGTTATTGTTTGCTCAGGAACATTTTCTTGAAGGGAAGATGTCCATTCTCAAGAACATGTTTTTGATGAGGGTATATCTATCTTCAAGAAGTTATTTTGGAAGGGAATATGTCCATTCTAAGTAATTTAGTTTGAAGGGAATATTTCTATCCTCAGTAATTTAATTTGAAGGGAAAATGTCCATTCCCAGGAACTTATTTCAAAGGGAATATGTTCATACTCAAGAACTTACTTTAAAGGGAAAATGCTCATCCTCAGGAACTTAGTTTGAAAAGGCCGTCCTCAGGAACTTGTTCCTGAAGGGAAGATACACACGCAATAGTATTTGTTTTTACTTCTATTTTCACCACCAAAAATCAAAATTGTTGTATGTTTTATAAACTGTTTACTAATATGTGTTCCTAAATCTCGTCTCAGGTTTCTCCGATAACGGCGAGATGTGGAGGAGCTCCTTCGAGTCAGAGACGTTCATCGCAGACATGGACGCTCTATGGGAGCAGGTGCGGCCTCTGTACGACGAGCTGCACAAGTACGTCCGCGCCAAGCTGAGGGGCGTGTACGGCAACAAGATGGACGACAGCGACGGGCTGCTACCCGCCCATATCCTGGGTCAGTCCCGCCCCTGCGAGGACACTTTACTGGGTGTTACAGGGTGGCCACTCAAACTATAGAATAAAATTCCAACATAATTCCCGGTTTTAACGTCGAAAAATAATCCCAAATTTTTAAAAGCCCTTTCCTCAGGTTGTGAGAGACTGAAAAATTATTCTGCGTGAAAAAAGTTTTTCTCTGGAAAAAGTTTACTGAACGCGTCACCAAATTTCAGTCCCTGAGCCATTTTTGTTAATAAGTCACTCTCAAAGACATTAGGAATTGTCTGTAATGAATGGGTGCTGAAGGAGTGCGGTTTGAAAGGGAATACAGTAGGTTAATGTGAAAGAAGCGTCTTTCGTTGGTTTGGGCATGTTCAGAGGATGAGTTTTGATCAAGTGATGAAGCAAATATATGAAGGTAGTGTGTGGATCAAAAGGATGGGGTAGGTCATGTAATACGTGTCTAGATGTTGTAGACGAATGTGTGGAAAAAAAAAGAAAGATTAAGAGTTTTAAGAAGAAAAGCGCATGTATGGCTTGGTGTATGGATGTTGTTGAAGCGAAGGGAGTCTGCAAGGTTAGGGAAGTGTGGAGAAATTTAGTGAGGATGGATTAAGTACGAAGCTTTTTCTAAAGCTATAGGCACAGTTTCTTGCCTACCCCGTAAGGGAACGGCGTGATTAGGTAAGTATGTATGTATCTTTAGAAACTATTTAGTGTCCTTGTCTGGATTTTTTTAAACTTAGATGACTTAAGAAGCAATGTTAAGTGGTTCCACCTGGAAATTGCTAAGATACACCTTCAGAAGCTGTTTGTAGTGGTCTATACCCGGCAAATTTTTGAAACATGTATGCCCCTTGAAAATTTTTTTCTAGAAAACACTGTAAAGTTACTTTTATTTTAGTTGAAAAATTACACCTGGACGCGAGAATCGAACCCAGGACACTTAGGCTTAGTATGCCACTGAGCTATCCACGATTTTTCCCGTACCCAGCACGGTGAGCACGGATCTCTATGACACGTCACCGCTATGAAATGTCATCAGTAACACGTCGTATGGCTGAAATGCGAGCATCGATCTATTTAATGGGGTCATACGATCGATAACGCCCCCATTTTCCCGTCATTAATGTCATATCTTACAGATTCTTTCAGAGGGCCATCTTAATCATCATCATAGCAAATATAATTTATAAATAATTACATTTTGTAAGTGCTGTGGCTGTTCAATCTGAAGAATTCATTTATTTTACGTTTATGCACTCGGTAAGTAACCATAATAGTGCTGTATCAATATAATTATTTAAATTATTTGTATTTCACATGTCATTCTTCTCTCATGGCCGAAGGCAGAGTTTGTGATGGTGTGAGATCGTCAGAAACATATGAGTGAACAATATTATCGTGAGATATCAGTCTAACAGACACCCCAGCTAACCCGGGTTCGATTCCCGTGTCCAGGTATTAATTGCATTGTGATCCTCTCCATACAGACATTCCCGTATTTACAATAATTTGCAGCCTGTCTGTTGATTTTCATTGTTGAGTTACCGTTTAGGTTCCTTTTGTTGGTCCAACTCTGACAGTTGATTGTTAATTCTCATTGTTAAGTTACCGTTTAGGTTCATTTTGTTGGTCCAACTCTGACATTTGCTTGTTGATATTCATGGTTAAGTACCGTTTAGGTTCCTTTTGTTAGTCGAACTTTGACAGTTGATTTTTGATATTCATTGTTAAGTTACCGTTTAATTCCTTTTGTTGGTCCAACTCTGACAGTTGCTTGTTGATTTTTATTGTTGAGTTACCGTTTAGGATCCTTTTGTTGGTCCAACTCTGACAGTTGCTTGTTGATTTTCATTGTTCAGTTACCGTTTAGGTTTCTTTTGTTGATCCAACTCTGACAGTGGCTTGTTGATTTTCATTGTTGAGTTACCTATAGGTTCCTTTTGTTGATCCAACTTTGACATTTAATTGTTGATATTCATTGTTAAGTTACCGTTTAGGTTCCTTTTGTTGGTCCAACTCTGACAGTTGCTTGTTGATTTTCATTGTTGAGTTAACGTTTAGGTTCCTTTTGTTGGTCCAACTCTGACATTTGCTTGTTGATTTTCATTGTTGAGTTACCGTTTAGGTTCCTTTTGTTGGTCCAACTCTGACAGTTTCTTGTTGATTTTCATTGTTGAGTTACATTTAGGTTCCTTTTGTTGATCCAACTCTGACATTTGCTTGTTGATTTTAATTGTTGAGTTACCTATAGGTTCCTTTTGTTGATCCAACTTTGACATTTAATTGTTGATATTCATTGTTAAGTTACCGTTTAGGTTCCTTTTGTTGGTCCAACTCTGACAGTTGCTTGTTGATTTTCATTGTTCAGTTACCGTTTAGGTTTCTTTTGTTGATCCAACTCTGACAGTGGCTTGTTGATTTTCATTGTTGAGCTACCGTTTAGGTTCCTTTTGTTGGTCCAACTCTGACAGTTGATTGTTGATTCTCATTGTTAAGTTACAGTTTAGGTTCCTTTTGTTGGCTCAACTCTGACAGATTCTTGTTGATTTTGTCGTAGCAGTCTCGTGTTTGGGCGAGTGGCGTTGCTAGAGTAGCCCCCAAAATACCCACCGGTCTCGTTGATTCTCTTTTGAGTCCTCTTAGTCTCATTCGTATAGTCATTATATTAGCAATTTATAATAAATGATTAACCACGTGAGCTTAATGACACACTTGTTTGGTTTGTGGGCGAGGAAGTCAGGACTCAAACTCCAACTCGGGGGTATAGAGAGTGATTCTTCCTAGATGGTTTCCCCCTTCTCTCTCTCTCCACACAAATTAAATTACTTTTCCCCTAGATTCTACAAACCCCAAAAATGTAATTAAATACAGATAGCTCGGGTGGGTAGTAGGACTCGGTGATGGCAATAATTTAAAAAAACTTTGATATGAACACTTGATAGCTAGCAAGGGTTCGCGATGCTCTCAAAGACAAAAATTGGGGTAAAAACCTGCCAAAAGTTTTGAAACCACTGTCTGAAAGATATTCAAAGTGGTCCTTACCTTTAAATTCCTGAGAAACGGAAAAATGAAAACTTATTTTCCTTACCTTTTTTTAATACCCCCGCACCTCTACCCCCTATTTAGCACCAAGTAAACATTTATCTCGACCCACCAAACCCGTGTTACGTAACTTTCGACATCAAGAGTGACTGTAATTATTTCATAGGGAAGAGCTTGTGACACAAGAAAAAGAGACTCGGATTTAATACAATCCAGAGTCAATTTAAAAAACTGAATATAAACTTCAAGGAATTTTATAACGACACTTTATTATTTTTTCATATGAAAAATAACATTATTTTTTCGTCATATTAATTTGAGTATAAGATCTGTGTTAAGTAACGCTGAGATGTAGGTACCTCCTTCTCCCCTTCCCCCAAACCACCATCCACTCACGTAACACCTTGTATACACTAGAGCTCCTCATCTTCTCGACAACATCAAGGAGCTTATGGAGGACCCTTAGCTCCAAACTCCTGGGTAAGGTATGACCATGTATGATTTCTATGTCCCGTTTCCAGGCAACATGTGGGCCCAGAACTGGGTCAACCTGTTCGACATTATGCAGCCTTATCCTGAAGGAACCCTTGTTGACGTCACAGCAGCTCTCATCCAACAGGTGAGTCACCGACCACAGTTGGCGCCACAGTTGGCGCGGGTTTAAGCTACAGCGGGATGAATACACATCGATATATATATATATATATATATATGGAGGGCTGCCCGTATATCAAGAGAGAGAGAGAGGTTCAGTGATGAGGACTGGAGCTGCTCCTAATGTATGGCTAGTTATATGGAATAATCTCCGCGCGTGGCATTTTGCCGAGATATCGAACCCATACTTTTAAACCAAAGATGTTTGTCTGATTCTTAATCACAAACCTATACTATACTCTCACATCACCGTGATCTGTTAATGTATTTTAATATCAACTAGAAGTTAACGGCCTGAAATATGGCCACTTGGCCAAACCTTGAACTAACTTCAAGCCGCAGTGCGCTTATCATAGTTTCACCTGTCCCTGTGTGACCTCAGCTCCAAGGTCATTCTATAACGATACGGGTCTGGGCTTAATACAGGAGCAAAACAGTTGCTACTCTGAATTTATTACTCCACTTAATAGCTATTTTAGTTACTGGTTGAGAGGCATTCAATCAAACAGGGGAAAAGGTAGCAAATTGATTTAGATTAGTAAGCTTTTACAAAGTTGATAGAGAACTGATTGATTTATTAGCTGTAGTTTCGATAGTAAATTTTAGTTTTCTTAGAGTAAACTCCCTTTACCCTGAAAGGTAGCAGTCATACCTTCACAAAAAACATTGTAGCCTTATCTTATAAGCTGTGCTATGGTAGAGACATATGAAGTGAGCTTGCTACACTTGGGGTAAGCAAAGGGTACATCCAAAATGGCCGCACGTTGACTCTATTATTTAAATAATTTATGCCCACCGCAGCTTCTAATCCCCCAAATGTTGCCCATCCCTCAATAAAACTCCCTTCTCCTATAGAACTACACTGTACTTCTAATGTTCTAGACCAGGATTCAACAAACTACGGCCCTCGGGCCAAATCCGGCCCACCGCCTCTTTTTTTGTACGGCCCGCGAGCCAAGAATATATTTTATATTATCAAATTCAAATGAAGCAACATTTTTCGTATCTTGATGCAAGTTCAAAAGAAATTTCCACATTTAAAAATCCATTTGACCGTTTAATTGAGAAGCTTCCAACTAGCATTCAATTGAAGTGATTAATCTGCAGTGTGATGACATGCTTAAAGGCAAATTTCAAGAGAAGTATTTAACAGAATTCTATTAATGTCTTCCAAGCGACGGATATGATCAATTAAGATCGTATGCTTGGGGTTTTATATTTGTTTTTGGCAGCACCTACCTGTGTGAAAAAACTATTTTCAAAGAGGAAATGCGTAAAATCTCAATACAAGTCAGCATTAACAAATGGACATTTGCAATCAATTTTGATGATAGGGAGGGCCAGCTTTGAACCCAAATTTGGTGAAATGTTATTTAAAAAAACGCAATTCCATTCTTCTCAACAGTATTTCAAACAATTGTAGTGTAATAATTATTATAATTAGGTACTATAATTATTACACTACAATTGTTTGTTGTTCCGTTACATTTTGTTCAGTAAACTTTTGAAAACTTTTTTCTTGTCATTTAATTAGGCAAGCCTACCTACATAAATATCCTCGCGTTTGCCTCTTGGCCCGCAAAGCCTAAAATATTTACTATTTGGGCCTTTACAATAAATGTTTGCAGACCTTTGTTCTAGATGCCAGACTCATTTTAGCTGTCCATGGGTGGCTATTAACCTATGAAACGTCTTTCCACCTAGAATTACACCGTACTGCGAATGTTCGAGACATCGGACGCCTTCTACCAATCCTTGGGTCTTCCCACCAACAGCATGTCATATGACGAGACCAGGGCGATGTTGGTCCGGCCGCCAGATGGCAGGGAGGTCGTCTGCCACGCTTCTGCCTGGGACTTCTGCGACGGTGCAGATTTCAGGTCAGGGAGAGAACTATTTTTAAAAAAAAATTTTTCTAACACATTTCATTACTTGTTTAGGCTATACGCATGTGTACTCACAAAAATTTGTTAAGAATGAGGACGCTTGAATTGAGAGAAAATGTATCCACAGTTACGTGGTGGAAGAGTGGGAAACTATTTAGGAAATTCACAATTTCCACACGCCCTGCTGGAATTTGAGCCCCGAACTTCTCATCACTGGCAAACCAAACAAGACAATATTGACACTTGTTTTTTAAATAAATATGAATGCCGATCTTCAGAATCAGAAATTTTTGGCCAATCAGCTGTATCTTCGAGATTTGATTTCTATAAAATGATAAAATTAATTGGCATTTTCGAAAAAAAGTTATATATATCGTTTGTTGTTTTAGATAAAGTATACTTAGTACTTGTGTGTCTACGTTCATAAAGGTGGGAGTGTAGTGAAAGTGAGAAAGGTTAAGGTTTTTTAGCTTTTATAGCAAAACTTTGTTTGGCCTAAATAGATAAAATACTGCTCCAATAGAAACACAGAGTTTAATTTTCTTCACATGGTGATATCAACAGTTGAAGAATATCTGTCACGAGCATAGTGGCATTAGATGAGAAACATTTTAAATGAAGAGAAAAAGCTGTCATTAATTTCCAGAACACAGTTGACAGATATTCAAGAACTGTTGATTTCATCATGTGAATAAAATTAAACTCTATGTACCCACTGGAGACCTATTAGATTTATTTTGGCCAGAATTATGTTTTGTTATAAGAATTTCAAAATACTGCATTTTTCTCGCTTCCCTATATCTCCACCCTAAATATTCAAACTTTGAATAAAATCTGTCTAAAATTAAGGATCTACAGACATGCTCAGATATATACACAGGCACTGTGTCAGATAATACTAGGGGAAATGTCGATAATCTGGATATATACCTGTATAACAATTACATTTTTGGTTAAATATCACAAATTGTTCTCTTTACTTCGTATAATATATGATGATTGATCAAATAAATGTGCTTCTTATAGAGAGTGGAGGAAAAAAATATTCTACCAATGTTAAATTGAATTTTTTTTTAATAGGATAAAGATGTGCACTAAAATCAATATGGAGGATTTTGTAACTATTCATCACGAAATGGGTCACATTCAATATTATATCCAGTACAAAGATCAACCAGACACGCTTCGAAGTGGAGCAAATCCAGGTACTTTGACTTTACTAATAAATATTGTTGATGACAATATTAATTTAAAAAATGTAAGAACATATCAACATTATTGACTTCCATAGCGACTTTAACTATGTCAACACACTTAGTTAAAAAAATCATTTAGAACTATTTTTTGTGAGTGAATTCTTCGTTTAATATAATTATGATCATTTTGATAATATTTTTGATTGATATATTAATTTAATAGATTTGATATTTATTAATAAATGAACTAGTTGACAGTAAATATATTTTTAAAAGGCTATATTTGGGGTAGTTACCTAATAATAATTAAATCTTTGGTCAAAATGGACACCTGTTTTATAAAAAAATATGTGGTAATGATTTAAAAATTAAGTTTCCATTTGATATTGTGAAGTTATTTAAAAGTTTAAAAACATTAAAATGTTGGCTGAGTATATAAGTATATTAATTATACAGGTCAAACATAACCGAAATATGTACGGCAAAATTCTGATAGGATAAAACTTTTAGAAAATACCTTTTATTTTTGCAGCTAACATAAATATTATTCCACTCTATTATTAATGTTATTTTATAGGTATTAATAATATATATCAAAAGTTACATCTGCAAATCAAATGACTTTACGTTTAAAGTATTTTTTGTAACTGTCAAAAAAGTCCCTCACTATCTAAATCGAACTGGAATTTTAAATTGGACCTTTTTTACTTTCTCGTGAGCTTTATGAGAGAATTTAAAAAAAATCCTAGATATGTCAACGGTTCATGACCCCTCGAACTTGAAAAAGTTGTTTTTTCAATTCCGTCTGTATGTATCTCGGCCTAGAGCTGAAAACATTTTACCGATCGGGATAAAACTTGGTATCTAAGGTTTTAATTATGTTACGCAGAAGCATTGTTTTTAAATTATAGATCTAGCCCTAAAATAAAGGGTAGTTTAAGTGGGAAGAGAAAATATTGGTTTCCTAGAAATTGGGTATAACACTTTTGATTACAATTAATAAAATATGTATATACATAATTTAACATAACAATCAAAATAGTCCCCACTTCGATGGCCGCATGGTATAACGTGCTACTCTTGCTATAGACTAGACTGTCGATGACGGGGAGATAGAGGTTCGAAACTTGGTCGGGTGTATTGAGGGTGATTTTTACTAAATGCTTTTTCACTCTACCTCCACACAAATCCCTCCTTTAAATATAACCTTTCTAATCCATAAAACCATTAGTTTAATTAGTACATAAGCGTACAACCCGAACGGCTAATAAGACATGGTGCTAAAAAAAATTATAAAGCCATTACTTGCATTGCACTCATCTGAGATTTGAACTTAGACCTCCAACAACTATCACTCCAGACTATAGCGAATCTGACACCTTCTATCATATGCCCACCAGTGTGGGTAATATTTGTTTATTTTAAAACGTGTATGCATGTTAAAAAGAGTGCTACATGGGAGAGCACTGAAAAGTGTTATAGGCGTTTACAAATCCCGGATTATTTATAAAGTGGTTTGATATTTTTAAAATATTGTTTTCACCCAAATGTAGGCGAAATTTCTGACCAGTTAAAAAGTTTAAATTTAAACTTAAATTTAAAATGTCTCTAAAAAAATGTGACAAAATCCTATAAAAAATCCCAAATTATTGTTTTTAATACCACGTCTACTACCCGTTTTGGTTATACGCTTACTTTTAAATTACTCTGATGGCTTTAGGGATTATAAGGGTTATATTTACATTATGTGTACCCGCATTTACGTGAAAGAAGAGTGGAAAACCATTTTGAAAAAACTCCCTCAGTACACCTGATCGAGATTCGAACCTAGATCTTGCCGTCATCAGCAATCTAGTATACTGCAAGAGTAGCGCGTTAGACTATTGCGGTCACCGAAGTGGGTAAAATTATCTTAAAATGTTTTGTTGTGAAATTTATTTGACAGAGGAAGGTTGGATCTAGGTTTATAAGTTTTTGCTTTAATAACAGAAGTGCAAATTTTCACGTAAAGCGTCGATGATTTTTTTTTATAAACTCACAATTTAAACTTGTCAGCTTGTCAGAAACCTGCTGATAGTTTTCATCCACATTTTGTTGCTAAAACTATATTTTAGAATATTAAAAAACTTCTTAAATAATAACGTCTGCAAGGCGACTAGTGCTCTATCATGTATCGCCACAGTTATAAAATGAAGATGAAGGTAGTATTCCGTCCCTACGAATTCTTGTAGTACCATGTTTCCCCGCCAGGTTTTCACGAGGCTATCGGTGACACGATTGCTCTGTCCGTGGCGACACCGCAGCACCTGGAGAAGATAGGATTGCTCGAGAACTACGAGGACACCCCAGAAAATAGTATCAACGCTCTCATGCAGATGGCGTTAGAGAAGGTGAGTCGATCAAAGCCTGCTCAACACTTTACTAGATACAAGATTACTCTTGATCCAGAAAACTAATAGAAATGCGATTTTTCCCATTCTTTCTTTGAGAACAGTGAAATTGTGATCAAGTAGATAGTTATTTTTAGTAATTTTAGAATAATTAGTTTTTAATTTGATTCTATATTTTAAAATATGGTAAAAACGTTTCATTGGTCTCAATCACACTGTTTTCTAAAGTTGAATACAGAAAATCTCACCTCCGTGAGACGCTTGGTTCGAACTGGATTATCTACCTAAGTTAGGTGTTATCCATAGGGTGAGATGGACCGTTAAGAGCCCATCTCACGGAAACATCTAGCTTAGATATATATATATAATACGGTATTCTGTATTCTACCTAAGAAAACTTTGAAATTAAAAGCAGTCAAACAGTTTCACCGTACGTTAAAATATACAACAAAGTATACTAAAAGAAATTAAATAGAAAACCTATTAAACTGATTTAAATTTCCCTGTTGTCAAGTAAAGAACTATGCGATGCAATGTGATACGATTCGATTCGATAAGTTTTATGGTTTATGGTAGTCGTTTATCTAATTTCCCGGATAGTTGGCCTTGAGATGGGTTATTGTTAAGCTTTTTTGTCTAACCACACTGGTAGACACGTGGACAAACGCATCAATCTCTTCTTGTCTGGTTTAGTTTGTGGCCGGCGCACACAACTATTTTTACTGAAGAAAAGTAATGAGCTACTAAATATATAACAATCTTTGTTCGATTTCGTGTGTGGAGATTAAATTTTTCATTTCACTTATTTGAGGTATTTAACGTACACTTTCTGAACCAGCTGATTATATCAGCACACGACTTATAAACTAGCTAAACTCTAGAACAGACACAACATCCAGACCTCGGCCGTTAATTCATCACTGTGAAAGGGCACACCCTCATTTCATAAATGATAAATTTTTTAGCCATGCCAGAAATCGAAGCCGAGACCCTTAACTCAGTAGACAGTCATGCTACTTACTGTTTAATGACTCATTACTCACTCATTACAGACAACCCCACATAATTTTAATGATTGAAAACACTTAAAAGAAGATAGAAAAAAGGGTTTGTTTGAATTTTAAATGTTCGGTATTTCGTTTCCTAGTGTTTTATGAAATATTTGAGCACTAATTTCTTTTAAAACTGAAATATTTGTTTACAACTCATGCTTATATTCTGACAACCATAGCAAATTAAATGATGCCTTTGTTTTATTGAAGGTTATGTATGTTTTTATATTCCAGATAGCCTTCCTGCCGTTCGGGCTGTTGATTGACAAATGGCGTTGGGACGTGTTCAGTGGCGCTGTCAACGAGACGCAATGGAACGACCACTGGTGGTACTACAGGTCTGACAAGCAATTGTTACCTCTGTCTTACAAATATTATTACAATAGTTACAGTTTTTTACTTTCTCTCGGCCTCTCCAAGACAGAAGTATTGTGATGCAAAAAAAAAATCTAAACCGAGATTTCTATAAATGTCCACGTTTCACGATAGTTTTTGGGCTATAAGCAAACATTTATATATTATGAAGTTGCTAGGAATATAAAATTGATTGTTACTCTCTTTGGTGAGCAGAGATGCTCCTATTTTCTCAATGTTTCTGCAATGATGTATATTATTTCATTTAACAAATTTTCATAATTTTGAGTAAATTTCCCTATCTTGAGATAAAATAGAAAGGTTTGTGTGGTGCACCGTACCATTTATTTTAATTATTACACTAAAAAATATCGTTATTAATGGATTAATTAATATAAATGGATATGGATGAGGAAAATTATTGGTTTGGACAGTATGATTTTCACAGAGATCCCGTTATTGTAAAACTCGATACTTTTGTGTCCACAATGGCGGGAAAAAAGAGAATAAATGGTATTTAAATTCTAAGTAAGTTTTATTAATGTGTAACTGTTACCCTCCTTTGACGCCCACGCGGGATGGATTGTGGGGTTAGGTAAAGGATCAGTCGCAACACGACACGTATTTAGGGTTTTATCAAGCGAAGGATATAAGATACACTTTATAGGATAGTTGTAAGGGTACTGAAGGGAAGGGACAGAGAAGAAAAGTGTAGCAAGTTACGATTGTCCTACTAAACCTACTGACCCACAGTAGGTCAACGCCGTCACTCAACAGAAATGAATCACTAAATGCCCTATGGAAAACACATCATCCAATAGTGACGTTGGTGCAGCTATCGCTTAAGCCAGGGGTCGTCAACCTACGGCCCGCAGTAAAACCTTTGCTGCCCACCGGTTCATGAAAAATATAAAATTATTTTAAAGAAAGAAATGACAAATTCAGTTATATTAATCATAGTTAAATAATAAAATATATACGTATTTTAATTTATTTTATAAATTATTTTTATGTGAAGAAAAATATTACGTTCAAGCAAAAAAAAAATCATCTTGAACCAGCAAATGACTACTTTAGTATACAAGTTCGAACATAGTCGGGAATGTTGGCGTTCACTCATCACCATTGAGACATTCGGGACGCCAAAAGAAAAATAATACATTAAGTGTTCAATCCTAATATTGTGGGTACAGTATTGCGAGCCAACAAGAGAGAGAAACTTTGGTAAAAGATTGAAGTCCCCTGTCTCAAGCGGTCTCCGAGGTGGGCTAAACCGGTCTCGAGCCATGGACTCTTAAACGTCACACATAGAACCATCGAATAATGATTATGATCATAATAATAGGCCAGAGGGCTGGATGTTGTGTCTGTTCTAGATTTAAGTTAGTTTATAAGTCGTTAGCTGATACAATCAGTCGGTTTAGAAAGTGCACGTTGAATACCTCAATAAATTAATATATCTATACATATATTATATATTGAGCTTGACACCCTACCCCGTGTACACTCCACGTTTCATAAATCACTGCACCAAGAACATATCAGAGGTATCTCAGAGACTCCCACGAAGATCATAAAAGAAAACATCGATGCTGAGGATCTCATTGAAATAGAATCTGAGCTCGCATCCGTCACCGTGGACCTGCGCTCCGGCAAGACCGTTTACGTGCCCGGAAGTCCTTCCTCCGACGAATCAAGACCGATAGCCAAGCCAGTAGTCGACAAGGAACAGATTCAAGCCTAACTGCTTCTAGAACTCCTCCGCAGTCTCTGTCCTTCATTGCCCAAGGAGAGTCGGCTATCACACCGTCCCGGATAAGGTCCTACAGTCCGGTTACCAGTCCATGTAAAGTGATACCGTCCCGGGAGGACACCACTGACAAGGAGGTCACTATCATGCCCCAGGACGATAATCAGCAAATCCTCGCGGTTCTCCAAGAGTTATCACAGATGGTCAACTCGAACCGGGACCAATTTCGGCAGATCGAGGAACGGATGGACCAGCATCTTGCCATAAGATCAACAGGGAGCGGCTCCTCCAGCAGGAGGCCAATCAGTAGCGTCTAGGTTGGCAACACCCATCGTTCCCACGAGGGAAACCTGGGTGTCACTTCTTCCGCCAGAAACGCCAATCCTGGAGGCCGAGGAAACCGCCGCCCTACAGCGGGCCTTACACGATCAATAATATTGACAATACATTATCATATTGTCAATAATATTGACCGTGTAAGGTGAAAAACTGGATTGACGGTCGATATTGATGGAGTATTGAAGGAAATCCGGATTTTCTGTTTTTCGGGCATCAATACTGGAAAGTGGAGGGGATATTGTCAATATTATTGACCATATAGGGGCGAGCGTCAATATTTCCATCAATACTCAGTTCAGTTCAAGTCGCGCTCCTGTGAAGGTGACAATGACCAACCCCATTACAAACGACTTAGTCCTTGGGAACGATGAAGATATTGTTGGCTCACCCGGTTCCCGTGAGGAAGAATATGCCCTTCGCCACTTCATCGAACAATATGAGCTTTCCCCAGAGCTGTGGAATCCGACCAACCCATTATATTCGAAGAAGGCAGCAAGAAATTCGGCTCTTGATCTCCTCATACCCATTTTAATGAGAATAAATCTGGGGGCCAACAAGAGGGAAGATGTGAAAAAAAAAAAGTCTAAGAACTTCAAGTCTTCAAAATTTCTTCCAGTGGCCAAGTAGATAGATGGCTTTATTTAAATAGTTCCCCATTCTCCTTCCATGCAAATGCGGGTAGATTGCCTCTAAAATGCTTCCTTCCTCATCCCTACCCCATTAGAGTAATTATCATGTATGCGTATAATCTTAACAGGTAGTAAGAAACGGTGCTAAAATAAAAATTAGCTTATTTTATCTAAAGATTAAATTAGTGGCTCAATGGAGCTCAAAAGTTAAGAGAAAAAAGTAGTTTTAAAACTAATTAATGTAATTTTGTTATCTAGTAGAACAATGTTATGATATTCTCCATCATTATTTACGATATCGATAGATAGTGTAATCACAGATAAAATCGCCCGAACTTAAGTGAGATTATGTGTTTTCCTCCGAGAGATCAAAGCTACTACAAATTATCATATCAGAGGACAATTAACTGTCGTCGACCCATGAGGTGATGCCATCGTGTTGATAAGGCTTTGTTCTTCCCGTAGGAAGGAGATCCAGAAAGTTAAACCACCAGTCACCCGGACAGCGGAAGATTTCGATCCAGGGGCGAAGTATCACGTTCCAGGGGATTCACAATATATCTCGTAAGTTGAATGAAAGTGTTTGAATCAATAATAATAATAATAATATCCTACGGCTTCACCGAAACTTTAACTATACTGAACACCAAAGAACAATAAAGACCAATGTAGTGTATTTTGGTGTACTTTGCAGAATGGGATTAAGTCATTGGCTGAAAGCCTTTCTGCAAGGAATTATGAAAATTACTTTTGTTTGACTTATGCCCTTTCTGCAGAGAGCGATTTTTTTTAGAAACCTATAAAAAATATTATTTTTGAATACTTTGTTGTTTTTTTAATGTGTTTGGAAATCAATACTAGTTTTTAAAAAATACAGAGGTAAATTTCATTTCAACTAGGTCGTTAGTTAAAAAATAACAAAAGGGAATATTCCTTTACTAAAGAGTAATCATCAAACACACACAAATTTAGTTTGTACCTTTTTCAGTGGCGTGGGGTAGCTTGTGTTCTTGCCAGGGTAGGCATAGTTTGTTTAAACCGTATCTATTACTGTGAATTCACACGTTCGTCGTAAAACTAGCTCAGAACAGAAACGTGGTCACGTGACGCGCTCTAAGCCAATCACAAGATTTCCGCCTAGTCGGCGCGAGATGTTCCACTAAAGTTCAACTCATCTCTACTTTGTCCGCTCTACCTGGGATGTTCGGTACAGGAGAACCAATCCAATCTCAGAACCAACCGCCTCAAAACAGTGCGTATTTTACAACGCATGCGCTCTACAGCCAGAAGTTAGCAGACAGCTTCGTTGGCCGTTGTGAGGAGATTTGCAATAACCCATTAATGTAAAGCGTGTGTATTAATGTATTGGATTGTGCCACGACACAGTGTTATAATTTGAAAACATCCATCGAGAGAATGATCTAAAATATATTATGTTTATCTACTAGAAAATAAAATATGTTGATAATCATTTGTTTAAATTGTATCTCCACTTCTCCTATTAAATAGTAGAAGTAACGAATACTTTTATATACACGATTAAAGAAGGATAGGAACGATCAAACATAAGATAAATATACAATTTTAACAAAACAGTTTATTTAGATTTAAAGTAAGTCAATAGTAGTACAATAGGCTAGAAGAGAACACATAAAAAACGTTCCATTGTTTATTGAAGGGAATAGAATCGGTTGATTAAATTAAATTAAGGTTGCTTGAGCTGGGAACATCAGGTGAAAAGCACCTATGATTGAACTGTAAACTTGACAAGAAAGTTGAATGTGAATATAAGAAAAGATTCAACTCTTCAAACTAGAACAAACACATCCTTAAACGAAAGAGCGCCTGCCTCATAAAACTGGCAATTTAAATTAGAAGCAGTTAATAATGGAATGAAAAGATTTGATAGATAACTCTACTCCCGCCTGATGGCTGTTAGACTTCTACCTACAAAGCCTATAAAATAATAATAGTTGACAATACCTAACTCTAGAAAGTCCTAGTTTAAGGAGTTACAAGATTGGTAGTTAAATGAGCTCGCTAGCATGAGTTAACTCCACAGTGAGTAACGAAACACAAAGATTAAATTCCTAGAAGAGGAACTATTAGTTTACAAATAGTTAAATGCGAGCTACCAGGGATCTAGGATGTTAAGATACTATGGCCGGTCTATTCCTAATTAGTACTGCCTGGACATTCAATAGTATATCTATACTTCCGCCCAATCTATAACACTATAACTAGTGCAAACAGTAAACATATTAACTAATAAAAACGGCGCTAGAAGGGGGCCGGAGACTATTTTACTAGAAGTGCTCCCACAGGTTGCGCACCGTAAAAAATGTACATTATTATAGATATTAGAGACTGGTATCAGTCACAGACCTAATTAGGTCATTGAACAAAGCGTTAGATAACCCGATTTCCACCATTATGTGGTCCTAAGCATTAAGTTATCTGAAGCATGGCCTTACAGTTTAGGTTGTCAAGATATTTCCCTAGTATTTAATACTGTCTTATGGACATAGAATACGAATTCAGAAACACTGACATAAAAACCATTCTGATGGACCTAGATAAATAGATTTTTGAAAAAACATTTGAATTGTTTAATAAGGAACGTTTGAGAATATTTATAAATAAAACTAAAATTTAGTGAAATTAGGTTGTACAAAATGTATTAAATTAACGTGAAAGACATAAATGTGTAATATAATATATATGCACAGTATTTGAATGATATTTGTAAGAGATTGGTAATATTACAAGTTATGATACATTATAATTAGGAATATCTTGAAATTATAACAGACATCTAAAAAATTCAGTACATATCAAAATTATAAACATTTGAATCAAAAATATACTTAAAACTATGTTTTTAAAAACAAAGGATGATGTGATCATGAATATTTCTTATTTCTTTATTATTTTGAGAACTGACAGAACAAGTTATTAAATTTGAAAAAATATAAAAATTGAATTTCTTTCTTATCTGTATTTCCATGTTCCTTGGTTACTGCTGCAAGTGCTGCAACGTTATTTATAACCATGATTTCGTTGTTGTGTGTCTTATTTTTCATGCCGTTGTAGCATTGAAACATGTATTATATACATCTTACAGTTTCAGTTCCATAAAGCCTTGTTTATGTTCCAGGTACTTTGTGGCCCACATCTTACAGTTTCAGTTCCACAAAGCCATGTCTATGTTCCAGGTACTTTATGGCCCACATCTTACAGTTTCAGTTCCAACAAAGCCATGTCTATGTTCCAGGTACTTTATGGCCCACACCTTACAGTTTCAGTTCCATAAAGCCGTGTCTATGTTCCAGGTACTTTATGGCCCACATCTTACAGTTTCAGTTCCATAAAGCCGTGTCTATGTTCCAGGTACTTTGTGGCCCACATCTTACAGTTTCAGTTCCACAAAGCTATGTCTATGTTCCAGGTACTTTATGGCCCACATCTTACAGTTTCAGTTCTACAAAGCCATGTCTATATTATAGGTACTTTGTAGCCCACATCTTACAGTTTCAATTATACAAAGCCCTGTCTATGTTTCAGGTACTTTGTAGCCCACATCTTACAGTTTCAGTTCCACAAAGCCCTCTGCATCGCCGCCGGTCAGTACGACCCAACGGACCCGAACACGCAACCTCTTCATAAATGCGATATCTACAACTCCACAGCCGCAGGCCAGAAACTAAGGTACTTTTTTTTATGATATACTTCAGATTGAAAGAAATCCCAACGTCAATAAACTATCCAGCGGTTTAACGTCTACTACGTGTGATCCGACGTAACACTTTACGTATATTTATCCTCCGCTGTGGATGTCATCCATATAATTTACGAACTAGGCACCAGCGCGCTTGTTTATAATTTAAGAAGCCGGGACCTGCTTTGGTGGCCGCATGGTCTAAAGCGCTACTGTTGCAATAGGTTAAACTGTTAATGACGGCGTGATCAAGGTTCAAATCTCAGTCAAATGTACTGAGAGTGGTTTTTCCAAAATGGTTTTCCACTTTCCCACCACGCGAATGTGGATACACTTCTACTAATTATAACCTTAATCATTCCTAAAACTATTAGCGTACTTAGTACATAAGCGTATAAACCAAACGGGTAGTAAGACGCAGTGCTAAAAAAAAGCCTGAGAAAATCCAGGTTAGGTGCACTGGAATTTTATTTTCTTCTCATACAGGGCTTACCATCCACCCATACATGTTTTACCATACGCCCATACATGTCTTACCATCTTCCCATACATGTCTTACCATCTTCCCATACATGTCTTACCATCTTCCCATACATGTCTTACCATCATTCCCATACATGTTTTACCATCCGTCCATACATGTTTTATCTTCCGCCCATACATGTTTTACCACCCGCCCATACATGTTTTTCCATCCACCCATGCATACGAGTGAGAGTATATTTCTATTCTTTCTGGAACTCCAAGAATTTAGCACAGATGGTACCTATCGTGTCTGCTCACTGAGATAATAATCCACGGTTAGATTACCGTCATGGCTGAAAATGTATCGTTGAAATGTGTTTCTTCTTTAACAGTGATGAATTAACGGGTGGGGGCTGGGTGTTGTCTTTTCTAGATTTAAGCTAGTGTGTAGGCTCTGTGATTATTTAATCACTCGGTTCAGAAAGTACACATTAAATACCTCAAATAATAAAAATGAAAATGTTCCACTTGAATATGCAGTTATGTCCTTGAAGTATAACACTGAAGGTCTGATAATAAATGGCGTGACTCAATTGTTGACTTAGACAGATTATGTGGATTATTTGGATAGAAAGAAAGGGAAGAAAATGAGCAGTTCATCCTTCGAGGTCTTTTTTATCTACTGATAAGTGATACCACTTTCCCTCTTCCTCTAACGAGTTTACATAGCCACTATACTATCTGCGTCTTGAAAACATTGACTTGCTTTTTAAAATTAGTTTTTTTTGTTTCCTATTCTAGATAGACATAAGATACCACGGATAATTTTTAGTCTACATTCTGGCAGGAAGACTCCTACAGGCCATTTTCTTGACCAAGTCTAAGTTATAGATGATTTATATAAAAAACTGCTTCCAGTTAAAAACAATTCTGTGACACTGTACGGCTATTTTTAGAAATATTTAATAATTTATGGTGTTTTTTTCAACGGCATATCTTTAAAACTCCTTGAATAAAACGTAAACTCATTAACATGAAAAATCATATAGTGATCTGCCATGACGTCACAGGTAAGCAACATCCTTAAAAACAGCAAATGAATAGGTTTAGGAGAAAGTACCACTAAATCTAATCAGATTAATTTATTTCGGAATCTTGTATCCCAAAGAAATGAGTTTAAAAAAAATTGTCTCAGAGACTGAATCTGTTACCTCCCAAAGTGACCTCTGGTTGACAGATATTTAAGGGTGGCCCACTCCCAGTAGCGTGTCGTGGAGTGTTTACAGGGTAAGCAGATCTTGTTAAACTGTACTTGCGATGCTATGTTCACCCTATCTCGGTACATATTTGACCAAGCACACATTGGCTCTGCTTTAATTGTGTCTCTTGGGAATGTATTAAAGTTGATAACTGTCCAATGGGTGTTCTACTGAATGATTAGAACAATATTCACAGGTAAAGTTTAAGGTAGGGATGAAGGGGACATGAGAAAAGGTTTTTTTTTAAAGTTCTCATAGCAAAACTTTTTTTTGGCCATAGTAAAAAAAATATTTCTCCATTATAAATATAAAAGTGACTTTCAACCAATTTGAAACAAAAACATTATGTTGGCTGTCAGCTACCACCACTCCTATGGTAGATGGACTGTACGTATTCAGATCACAGAGTGGGGAAAAGTGTGTTAGAGTGAGTGTTTGTCTGCCCACAGCTTGTGATAGCGAGTGTTTGTCTGCCCACATCTTGTGATAGAGAGTGTTTGTCTGCCCACAGCTTGTGACAGCGAGTGTTTGTCTGCCCACAACGTGTGACAGAGAGTGTTTGTCTGCCCACAGCTTGTGATAGCGAATGTTTGTCTACCCACAAAGTGTTACAGCGAGGGTTTGTCTGCCCACCGCACATGAGAGTGATTGTTTGTCTGCTCATAGCTTGTAATAGCGAGTGTTTGTCTGCTCACATCTTGTGATAGCGAGTGTTTGTCTGCTCACATCTTGTGATAGAGAGTGTTTGTCTGCCCACAGCTTGTGATAGCGAGTGTTTGTCTGCCCACAGCTTGTGATATCGAATGTTTGTCTGCCCACAGTGACGGGTTGAAGCTGGGCAGGTCAGTCCACTGGAAGCAGATCCTGTACAACATGACTGGCGACAGCAACCTCGACGGTTCCGCCATCTTGGAGTACTTCCAGCCATTGCACGAGTACCTGAGGGCCGCCAACGAGACGGCTGCTGCGTCGACCCCGACGGCCGCGGACCAGGTGGTGCCCATCGTGGTGGGGTGTGTCCTGGGGGCTTTGGTCGTCATCGTCGTCACGGGCTACCTCGTCATGAGGAGGAGGAAGGCACAAGGCGGAGAAGGAGGTGCCCATGGGAGCGGCAGCTTCGTCGTCGTCCTTGTCGACCGAAGAGGCGGGTGCTCATCCCACGGGGAGCGGCTCTAAAAGGGATGAGCTGGAGTGAAATACAGACAATTTGAGGGGAGGGGAGGAACAAGAGGAACTTTACAATAAACAACAAGGGTTTATATGAGTGCTTAGAACATTGGCTAGGTACAGTAAACCACCATTAATTTGGATACAATTCACTCATACCTTATTCACACAGATCCAGTGTCGTGCCGTGGACTGTTTTCAGGGTAAGCATAGTTTGTTTAAAACTATCTGTGATGTGTTCTTCCCCACACCTGGTCCCCATTTAACTAATCACATGTAGGCTCTGTTCTACACACCTCACATGGGGGTCTATGTTTGTACTTGGCCAATGAGTGTTCTACTAAGTGATAAGAAAATATCATAGGTACGGTTTGGATAAGCTCTGTTTACGATGGATGATACATTCCACAGACCGCTTCAATAAACCGAACCTAGCTGATCAGTACTTCAATAAACCAAAGCTCTCTAATCAGCACTTCAAAAACACGGACCTAGCTAATCAGCACTTCAATAACCCGGACCTCGCTAATCAGCACTTCAATAACCCGGACCTCGCTAATCAGCACTTCAATAACCCGGACCTCGCTAATCAGCACTTCAATAGCCCGGACCTCGCTAATCAGCACTTCAATAACCCGGACCTCGCTAATCAGCACTTCAAAAACCCGGGCCTAGCTAATCACTACTTCAATAACCCGGACCTCGCTAATCAGCACTTCAATAGCCCGGGCCTAGCTAATCACTACTTCAATAACCCGGACCTAGCTAATCAGCACTTCAATAACCCGGACCTCGCTAATCAGGACTTCATCCACCCAGACCTCCTCATTCTTTAAATCGAAACAAATGTTTCTTTGCTATGAGGTAAACAGTTTCTAAAATCTAGAACAAGCTTATATGCATGAGCTAAACCACCAATGGGCTATTCTTAACTTAAACCCTACCCCCTTATTAAAGTCGTGAGCCAGGTAAGGGTTTAGTTAGTGCTCTACTCATTATTCTAAATTAATGAACGTTTACTGTATAAATTAATCAAAATATTAATAAAAGATCCTAGTCTAGATATGTACACTTCATTTGCCGTGTAATGTAGCAGTCCTACCTTCAAGGGTGTAGAAAATGGAGGGGGTCAAGGTAATCAAAATACCCCCCTCATACCTGAAGTTTGATGGACCGCTTTAGGGACGTCCATATATAGGAATATACAATTTTATTGGTTCAAGGTAAATTGAATTTTTCTAGTGAACTCCCCCTATGAATATTTGCTTTCCAAGTCCTTTCTTACCATGATATACTATACTATGGCCCCATCTTATAAGCTAAATCATAATGTAATCCATAAAGATAGGTTTTATACCTTTCAGGGCAAAAGAAGTGTGCAATGTTTTAATATTTGAAAATAATGCTAAGTATATTGTTAAGTAATCTACTTGATTCAATGCACATTTTACTTTAATTACTTTTCTTGTAATTGAAACTGTTGTTTCCAGAGTCTTAGATTTGTTTAAGTGGAGCCTAGGTATGATTAGTCAAATGGGGAAACTAGAGAAGGAGAACATATCACAGGTACAATTTTAACAAATTCTGCGTATCTGACAACAGTCTAAAGAAAGAGCCTAGGTATAATTGGTCAGATGGGGAACCTAGAGGAGACTATATCACAGATACAATTTCAACAAATTCTGCGTATCTGACAACAATCTAAAGAGCCCAGGTATGATTGGTCAGATGGAGAACCTAGAGGAGAATATATCACAGATACAATTTCAACAAATTCTGCGTATCTGGCAACACTCTAAAGAACCTAGGTATTATTTATTAGTCAAATAGAGACCGATAGAAGGAGAATATCTCACAAGGATAAAACCTTAACAAGCTCTGCATAACTTATAAAACACTACGAAAGGTCACTGTTCATATATTATTATTATTATTTTTACTAGCGAAGTCCTGGCATTTCACACATTCACAAGTTGTGGTTAATACACGTCTTGTCATAAGTGAAGGAAGGAAGGATTTGGCAATCAGGTAAATCTGTGCCAAGACCGAGGATTGAAGCCCTGACCCCCAGCACAGAAGTCTGACACCTTACCCCTAGACCACCAGGTCACCAGTGTTCACATATTATACCAAAGTTTAAAAGTGGGGAACCACCATGTCGTATAGGGGGGTCTAGTGTCTGGGGAACAGATATCCCTCTCAGGGTTCCTCTAATCCATCATGGCTGTGTCCTACAAGAGTAGCTACGCACGTAAACTCGGACAGAAGGCAAATTATGAACCTTTTGAATCTGTTACAACACATGAATAAAAAAATATACTTTTATTCTTAATATCTAACTCGCTAAGAGCAAGAACATGTTACTTTTCTGAAAAGAAACCAACTAGTGTGTTTTTATTTTGTGACATATACCTCTGGATTTTATGTTAATATCTAGTGTTTGGATTTACAACTAAATATATTAAACATAGCTGTGGATTAATACACCCAGTTTGATATTTTATTTATTAGTTATATTGTAAGCTTAAAGTTATAGTGTTGTATGCTTATACGCAACTTATTTGTAGGCTAGTGTATATTACGTAGGTCCAGTTGGATGTAGTATAGTCCATTCACCATATTAGTGGCAGGAGGCGACAGCTAGCAAAATTTTCCAAATCTACTCCCATGTATCCATTCACCAAACCATATGATCAGCAAGTCCATATTTTGAATTGTTATCATTTTGTCAGTCAAAACATTCACAACAAACCATTTTGTTTTTAATTATGTTTTTCTTTTAAGTTTTAACAGTTCTGCTAGCTATCGGCTACCACCACTCTTTTGCATTGGTAAATATTAGTGGTCCTTTTATTGAATAAGTTCAAACTAATCGTATCTAAAGGTGAATATGTACATACACACGTCAGCTTTATTTAAACTGACTCGTGCCTAAATTATCAGTACTTAAACATTAATTTTATATGGTAGGTACAAGTGAAATGTATTAAATCAGTCACTTCTTAGCTTTTCTAAAATGAATTTTAAAAACTTATCATCACTCTCAATTTATAAATATAAATTAGTTTCTATTTATATTTAGTTAATAAAAAAGTCAGTGAAGATTAGATTTTGTTCAAGGAGTATTTTTTCTGAATTTAGTTAAATAACGGCGTCATGGAACGTGATTTTTTCCCCTTTATTTATTCGAATATATAAAAATAACACCCTGGTGGTTAATGGCTTGATATATTAGCTAGGTATTAGTAGGGTAGTTTCGAGAAAGTTCACCCGGATCAGCATGGAATTATAATGGTAAAACCACATGTTATTGACTACCCGTAGTATAGCCGGATGAGATTCAAGCTTCGACCTAACCAACATCATCATCATCACCATCACCGTTGTGAACCTTATGCCTTAGACTTCGTGACCATCAATACGAGTGCACAGTAATGTAAGCTACAGCCTTAATTGTCAGTCATACTATTACAATCCTATATCCACATGTATGGACATATCACCTCTGTGGTCTTGTGGTCAGAGTTGCTGGTTACAGATCCAGAAGTCCTTGGTTTGATCCCCGGCGCTTTCATATTTTCCTGTGAAGCAGTGTGTCTGGACAAATCAGCCTTGTGAGGAAATATGAGGAGCTACTTGAATAAAAAAGTAACAGGTCTAGTCCAGAAAACTGAGATTAACGACGGAAGGGTTAGTTGTGTTGACCATATGACACCCTCTATCCGTGGAAGTTGGCACTATCTCTTCAATTTGTGTCGGCCACTCGGTTGGTATAGTTCACTTGTGTGTTAACGCCTTGGAGTATTTTTATGGACATATTTGACATCTAGAAAAAAGTTATTAGATCTACTTTCACGTATTAATACGTCAAGTCATGTGATCTGAAGCTTTCATTTTTTATAGATATTCTCAATACCTATAAAATAACAACTATAATATAGAATTTGTTTTATCAATATTGACATTAAAAAAAATTGTTTGTATTTTTTTGAAAGGTGCTACAAATGTTCATTAGTAATAAAATCTATGTGTTTAGGTAAATACGAATTAAACATTAATTCTAATAATTTTGTGTGCATATGAAAACATCAATCAAAGGTGTGATATTTGTATCCACATATCTCTATCAGCTGTGAAGTGAATGTAAGTACGACCTTTAACAATCATGGTTTCATAATTTCTTCTGAACGTAAAGAACATTAATAAAGTCTCAGGATAAGAAACAAGAAAATAATCTTATCTCTTCGAAGGGCTTATGTGATGAAACGTTTTAACCATGTTTTGTCATGAATTATTGACTTGTACTAACTAACAGTTTATAAGTAAGTTATATTCAAGCTGATGCTAATATGAAAAAGTATTAACCTGAATACTTATATATCTGAATAAGGTATATTAATTAGTATAAATTTAATCAAATTATGCTTTTATACATTGACAGTATATCACAAAATATAATACACTTCATTCACCCCGAAAGGTAGCCGTCTTACCTTGAAGGATTACATTATGGTTCTATATAAGCTATAGTCCTACCGTAGTTGAAGCAAGCAAAGTAATTTTGCTACCTTTCAGATTAAATGAGGTGTATTTTTTTTTACTTGACTGCTTTAATTTCGTGATATTTTGGTGTTATTTAATTACTGCAAAAACTCTATAATAATGAATAAATATTAATATTATCAAATGGACAAGGACACATTTTTATATGACTAAGAAATGCCACAAATATTTATCATATTTGTAATTGGGCCAACTGAAGAGTTTTCATGTTTACAAAATATAATCAAACTAAATTTTTCAAGATAACCTAAATTGATAACATTTTTAGAAAGAAATATACGGGTATATTATATTATTAACCAAATCATGAAGTAATAGAGCATAGTAATATTGTCAAAAGATTCTAGATGGTAGAATAGTTAAAGTGATTTATAAATGTAATCAGAATTTATTATTGCTGTACATATAATATGTTTAACAAATAAAATATGTCAAAGTAACTTTACTTAACAGTCTTTTGTTTTGATTATACACTAGAACCTTGTTAGTCCCAATTAATTAGGACCTAATTTTGTTTGGATTAGCGAAAATTTGGATTAAGTGTGAGAATACACGGATACAATATTTTCACGAATTTTAAATTAGAGTTGAATGAGTTTAATCTATTTTTCATTTATTTAACTGATGTATAACACGTGATATGTACTGTAATTATTTTTAGTTACAGGAAAACACATTTCATTGACCACAACATGTAAATAATTTTTTAGCACCACGTCTTACTATCCGTTCGGGTTATACGCTTAAGTACTAATTACGCTAATGGATTAGGAAATAAGAATGTTGAATTTAGAGGAAGTGAACACGCATTTGCGTGGAGGTAGAGTGGAAAACCATTTTAGGAAAAACCATCCCAGCTCACCCGACCGAGATTCGAGCCTCGATCTCCCCGTCCTCGGCAGTCTGGCTCTAGACAAAATAAGCGCGTTAGTCGACTACGCCACCGAGGCGGGTCGTGTTAAAACTAAGCGTTTATTATCAGATATCATTGTTCCTTACAATTATTCTCTTTTAACTTTTGAGCTTGTTAAACAATAAAATTTATTTAATTTGACTAAATTTTTTTCCTCGTTTTCCGAAAAGCGTGTTCGGATTATCCGGAATTTCATACTACTGAGGTTGGGGATAGCGGGGTTTTACTGTATTCTTATTTATACTACTAAATTCTTACTAAGGAAACCATTTCTAGGCTTTTTGAGGCATGTTTTTTAATATATAGAAGAATGTATAAGAAAGAGGAATAGAAAAACATTAAAGAGAACACAATATGGCTTTTACAATTTAAAGAAAACGGTTCACACTATACATTGCTGCCACTGGACAAAGAGGTAAGGGCAGCCTCTTAAAGAAAACGTATCGCTACCGCATTATATCCAATATAATAAAACACAGGTCAAGGGGCTGGGAGATGTAAATGAATTTTCTTCAAGATACAATCACTACCTCTTTGTTCAGTGGCAGCAGTTTAACATGTGAATTGTGATCTTATTTTGATTGTAAAAGCTATATTACATTATTCCCCTTTTGTGAGCTAAGGAGCCTCAACTTACGTATTTAAAATTATTACAGTAAGCAAATCCAACATATGAGTCGTAGCCTTGGGATGATCAAGTAATGACTCTGGGAAGACCCGTCCATAAATAGTCTGCCTCAGGCAGTCAGGACTAGGTCAGATCTTCCTAGAACTCTTCATAGAGTAAGATTACTTGGACGAAGGAACAGGAAAGAACGAAACATTCTATACCTCGTTGTCTGATGGCTGAAGTACAAAGTGTGAACTATGTCCTCTTTTTCCCATTGACACCAAAAAGTGTGAAGTGTGTTCATCTTTGTTCATTGGCACAATAAAATGTGAACTATGTCCTCTTTTCTCATTGACACCAAAAAGTGTGAAATGTGTTCATACTTTGTCCATTGGCACAATAAAATGTGAACTATGTCCTCTTTTCTCATTGACACCAAAAAGTGTGAAATGTGTTCATCTTTGTCCATTGGCACAATAAAATGTGAACTATGTCCTCTTTGCCCATTGACACCAACAAGTGTGAAATGTGTTCATCTTTGTCCATTGGCACAATAAAGTGTGGACGGTGTCCTCTTTATCCATTGCAAAAATCATATTGGGTTTGTTCCTTTTACTTGTTCCTATTTTCAGGTTTCAGGATAAACGAAGTGTACCTAAAAGCTGTGAAAAGAGATTTTCCTTTATAAGACTATTTATTTAGCATAAAAAAATAATGTGTTTGTTCGTTAATTAAATAGAGTGAAAATATTTCTACCACAACATTGAGTTTTCGTAAGTATCTCATCCATCTTTTTTTTTATTCTTGGTATAGTTACTGTATTTTCGAAAATCTGGACAGATCGATAATCCGGACTGGGTCGATCTTCAGTTAGTTCAAATTATTAACACACTACTGTATTGCTATAACTGAGTGAGTCGTGTGTGACCTAAATAGTTTGTTAGAATCTCTACGGACTGAAGAAACGTCCAATGGATTTAGTCTTTAGGAAAGCCTCGTCAACGGTTTGAACCCGGACGACGTTCAAAATAGTATAAAACCTTTGTATGTTTGTGCTATCACTCAATATTTTTTTGTCACGGAAGTTAAGGTGTTTTGTAATAAGCGTTGCAGTCCTAAATTTTTTTTTACATACATGGCCCGAGTCAGTTTTTTATTCAAGCCATATATTTTCCACTACCTGCTAGGCCTGTCGTAGCTTCATATGCCTTATAATCTAACTTAAGACTAGGACAGGCACAACATCCAGTCCAAGGCCGTTAATTCATCACTGTAAAAGGGTGAATCCACATTTCACCAATGATAAATTATCCGGCTATGCCAGGAATCGAACCCGCGACCCTTAGCTCAGGAGCAGACACATTACCAACTGTGCCAACGTGTCGGATCCATAGGTTGACTTAGGTCACGGACCGTGGTTCTTGTACTACCATGTGTTTAGAGAGTGATCATTAAATATCCAAACAGCGAGGATTACCTTCATTTTATTAATAATTCTTCCTTTGGTCTGAGTGGTTGAGGTTCGAGGCCAAATGGTTGTAATGCGATAATTTTTAATGCAACCAAAATCTTCCATTATTTCTGCCGCCGAATATTTGCTCAGTACCGATAATCGGTAAAACATACAAATATGTTTATATATAACATACTTACTAAGCTAAGGTAGTCAGTGCCTTAACTATTATGCCAACGTCAATCATCAGTTGTAGTTCTAATTTTCGCTACAGGAGTGTGCCTGCTAAACTATTATTTATCGTTGTCAGGTTGAAATGATTAATGCAACACGCCTTACCTAAATGTTAGCTTGGTTGCGTTACTGTGTAATGGCGGGCGTTCATTTTAAAGTGCTTATAGGCCAGCGCATTCAAATACCGCCAAAATGTTGAAGGTAGTATTTAGAGAGCTCACTGTCGATGGAACTATTATTCATACAGTATGTGACTAAGCGATAAATATGGCAGTTAAATTAAATATAATGTTTCACAAAATAATAATAACATTATAATTTAAAGTGTATTATGATTACCATCTTCGGTGGTTACTCTCAAAATAGACTGGACTGTCGATGACGGGGAGATCTAGGTTCGAATCTAGTTAGGGTGTAGGGAAGATTTTTTCCCCTAAATTATATTCTACTCCCCCTCCAGACAGATGCCAGTATACTTAATCAAAACTTAACCTTCCTCATCCCTTAAAACATAGGTGTAGTTATAAGAGTAGTTTAAAGAATATAATTATTCAATTAACAAATTTAATGAAAATAAATATATGAGTAGAAAAATAAGTTAATTGGTATACAATATAATTAAATCATTGTAATTAGTTTATATGCATACACCACATCTACGATAGGAATGTAGGTAAGTGACAGCTAGTTAAAGTTACCGGATGTATTCTCATATATCCATTTTTCAAAGCATATGAGCTGCAAGACCATAATATGTTGATGTGTTGTAACTTTTGAAAGTTATTATTATTATTATTATTATTATTATTATTATTAATAATAATAATAATAATATCAGCACCACGTCTTACTACCAGTTAGGTTTATACGCACTTACGCTGATGTGTAATAGTAGGGTATATTGTGAGATGAAATGGAGGACCTACAGTTTAACATGGAATCCGAACCACGGTGGAGGCCTGGCATTCCTCACATTCACAAGTTGTGATTAATACACGTCTTGTCAGAGGTGAAGGAAGGGTTTGGCAATCAGATAAGTTTGTGCCGGGACCGAGGATTAAACCCCAGACTCCCAGCACAGAAGACCGACACCTTACTCCTAGACCACCAGGTCACCCTTTTGGCAGTCAAAACTTTCACTACAAACAATTTGTTTTTAATTTTATTTTTATTTCAACCGATATTACATCCTCAGATAGCTGTCAGTTACCACCACTTCCATGACAAATCGACTCTACACCAATAGATAGATAATTAGATAGATAGATGGATGGATAGATAGAGGGCTGGATAAAGTTATAAACAAAAAACAAAAGGTGTTTTTAACCAACAAAAATAATTGCAAAATATATTAAAATGTCATATTTTTTATTATTAATTTATCTTTAAAAATTTCACTAAAAATAAATATACGTAATTCTGTGTATGGTTATATATATATATATATATATATATATATA
>CABFWO010001197.1:93966-163955 GCA_902155825.1 Timema genevievae
CTAGCGCACCCAACTGAGAAACGAGCCTTGACCACTTCCCCACCATAATTCCAATAAATTGACCACGTGACCACTGGTGAGGGTTTGACATTTTGTTATATAGCTGGTTAAGCATATCGTAATTTATATTGGTGATTTAATCAGTGACCGCAAAAACTCTTTAATTATTTCAGATTATGCTAGATCAGGGATGTCCAACTTTTCCCAAACCGAGGGACGTATAGGTTCTTGGAAAATTGGCCCAGGGACATACATGCAATTTATAGGAGCTAATGCCCAAATATAGTACGCATACATACACACATACACACACACACACACACACACACACACACATGCCCAAACCTATACCCCACATCCTCACCCATCCATCCGTCCATTATAAATGTTCATAAGTTCTAAACATTTCATTTTAAAAACATTATTTGTATTGATATTGCTCCTTAAGGGGTCATTTCAAACATATCTTTAAATCTATTATTTTTAAATGGAGATAGGTAATATTCGGCTCACAAATTTTGGTAATGGTCTTATCTGAAAATTAAAATAGTTAAAATAAAAGCCAACTTTTCTGGTTAAAAAAATTCCTCTTTAGGGAAAACTACCCAAGGTAACAACCGGGTATCGAAACCGGAACCCACAGGCTCGTGACCAGGTGCATTGACCACTACACCACAATTCTGGCTTTTTATTTTCTAAAAAACATCAATTATCCATACCTAAATTAATTTTTTTAGTAATTTTCTTTTAATGTAAGCTAGCGCTATCGCGACGAAACGTTCAGAATGAAATGAGATAGATGTTCTTTGTGATATAAATCTCCCGCGTCAGAATCCTGGTTGGACGTACTAAGGTTGTTCTTAACCTAGATGTTTTTTCACTCAACCACCTCCCAAATGCGAGTACACTTCCAATAAAATTCCTCATTCCTTTTTTTTCACCGTATCTTATTACTTACTATTTATTAATTACGCTAATGTGTTAGCAATAATTAAGGTTGAATTTAAAGGAAGTGTACGCGCATTTGCGTGGAGGGAGAGTGTAAACAATTGAGATAAAACCTCCTTCATTCGTACGCATTACCAGCATTCGAACCCTGATCCCCTATTCCATTAGCTTAGTAATTAATTATTAATGTTTGCGTATAGTTCGAACGGACACTAAGACGAAACAAAGAAACAAAGTTTCATGCTTCAGGTAGTAGTATCGTGGGATCCGTTCATGCGTTGCCAACTGCTTCAAGACCATTACACTTTCTACTTCCACCGCCAGCCTCCAACTGAATGGACGGAGGAACTTGACGGTCAGACCCAATTCGGTGGTCTAAGGCGTTACTCTCACAGTAGACTAGACTGCCGATGACGGGGAGATTGTGGTTCGAATCCCGGTCAGGTGTAATGAGGGTGGTTTTCCCCTATATGGTTTTCCATTCTCTTTCCATGCAAATATGGGTACACTCCCTCTAAATTCCACTTTTCCCATCCCTGCCCCACAAGCGCAGTTTATAAAAAATATACAAATAGCCCGAAAGGGTAGAAAGACATCGTGCACATATAGGCTAACCGCGTCTTACTTCCCGTCCGGGATATCCACATTAAATAAATAAATATATGATATCATGGGCCTCATTAATGGAAGGACACGTGCCCCTTAAACTCTGTTTAAATAGGACAATGTTAGTACCTTAAAAGAAACAGTGAATTGTTTTATTTTGAAAATTGAAAATCCACGCTTGGAGTAATGGATATGGATCATAGAAAAAATATATATACTTGAGGTATTTAACGTGCACTTTCTAAACCAACTGATTATATCAGCACATGACTTATAAACTAACTTAAATCTAGCACAATCACAACATCCAGCCCCCAGGCGTTAATTTTTCACTGTGAAAGGGGGAAACCCACATCACACCAATGATACATTTTCGTCCATACTGGGAATCAAACCCGGGACCCTTAACTCATTAGACAGACACAATATCAACTAAGCCAAGATATCGGACAATTTTAATATTAATTTTTTTATGATATTAAATAATAATATATTCATTATATAACTATATAATTAATCTCTTTATAATATTAGTCATGTTATTCATATGATACAAAATAGTTTTTTATTTTCTAATTTAATTTGAAAATGGATTCGTCCCTTTACCCCCTTCTCTCTATCGCAATGACTAAAAGCTAGTGATGCCCAAACATTTTATTTCCAAAACGTTACCCCCCCCCCCCCTTTTCCCTCCCTCACCAGCAAACCAGACTTGACAAGATTGACGTTTGGTAAAGATATCCACCGATGTGGATAAAAAACGGTTTGTTTCATCAATACATGCATATTTTCACCCCCTAATACTACTACTACTACTACTACTACTACTACTACTACTACTACTACTACTACTACTACTACTACTGCTACTACTACTACTACTACTACTACTACTGCTGCTGCTACTACTACTACTGCTACTACTACTGCTACTGCTACTACTACTACTACTACTACTACTACTACTAGTTTTGGTAGGTTATATAAATATAAACATATTAGATGCAAATGACATCACAATAGAAAGTTATAACAATATGCTTGCTTCTCATGGCTTAAAATGCACAATTAATAAAGTTACAAGGGAAGAAATATTGGAAAGTAGGGTGGTTAAATCGTGTCTGGATCACATATATGTTCGAACAACCAAACAATTTACAAGCAATATAATAAAGATTAAAATTACTGATCATTATATAGTAGCATTAGAAATTGAATCCAAACAAAATAATGATTTTTATAGTAAAATTAATAATAGCTCTATTTTATTGGATAAACTTGATGAGAATTTAGTTAAAATTAAACTTGAAAAACGTCAATTGGAATAAGTTACAAAATCAAGAAAATGTGGAATCATTATATACAAACATAGCTGAGGTATTTAATGGCATATGTGATAGTTCCAAATATAAATATAATCCTGTTGGAAAAGGCATACAAAAGAAATGGATAACACCAGATTTGGTTGGAGAAATACGCCACAGAAATCAATTATTTAGGAAGTGGAAAAGTTGCCCATCTTCTAATGCCTATAAAATAGAGTACCAAAGAAAGAGGAACTTTGTCAATAAATTAATTTTTAGGAAAAAACAATTATACTATCAAACTGAATTAAATAAAGTGAGTAGTAATATTAAGAAAACATGGGGTGACCTGGTGGTCTAGGGGTAAGGTGTCAGACTTCAGTGCTGAGGGTCCGTGGTTCAATCCTCGGTCCCGGCACAGATTTATCTGATTGCCAAACCCTTCCTTCACCTCTGACAAGATGTGTATTAATCACAACTTGTGAACGTGAGGAATGCCAGGCCTCTACCGTGGTTCGGATTCCACGTTAAACTGTAGGTCCTCCATTTCATCTCACAACCACCCTACCATTACACATTAGCGTAAGTGCGTATAACCCGAACGGATAGACGCGGTGCTAATAATAATAATAAGAAGAAGAAAACATGGTATAAAATAAATGAAGTTCTGGGTAGGAAAAGTAAAATGACAATTGATGAGGTAATAAATACACATTCAGGCAAAACTGAGAAAATTGAAATTGCAAATAATTTTTGTGAAATATTCAAAAACCAAGTCACACAACTACAACATACTTGCAATATGCAACTATGAATCAAATAGCCGAAGCTATTATTATGCTTTTTAGTGAGGAATTCTCCATCTAGATATCATATTCTGAAAAGTGAAAAATGACACCTGGACACGGGAATCGAAACCGGGACCCCCGGCTTAGTACGGCAATGCTCTAACCACTTAGCTATCCAGGATTCGTCTCGTGCCAAGGGTCATTCTTCACTCATATTTTAAGGCAGTCTATGATGGACGTGCGGAAATCGTCTGCTATTTGATTCATAAATATGCAATCTCTTACAATTATAATAATTGTACAAGTGGCAGCAATAAGCTAACTACCGAGTCGAAGGTGACTGCGTTATATGGTAGCTCGTGATCTTAATAAAAAATCACAAATTTGTAGCCGACGATTTCTGCACGTCTATCATAGACTCTGCCTTAAAATATGAATGAAGAATGACCCTGGGCACGGGATTATTCCTGGATAGCTCAGTGGTTAGAGCATTGATGTAGTAAGCCGAAGGTCCCGGGTTCGATCCCCGTGTTTAGGTGTCATTTTTCGATTTTCAGAACATAATATGCAACTAGATAAAACGAATAATCTAAACGACTACCAAATTCAAAATATGTTTATACTTAGGGCTATATGCTCCAAAATAAAATACATTATTGATAAATTAGATATAAATAAAAGCCAGGGAATAGATAAAATCAGAATCAAAGACTTGAAAACTATCAACAGCCAAATTACTACGTTGATAACAAAACTAATTAATTTAAGTATACGACAGGGTGTAATGCCGCAAAAACCTAAAATCGCAATAATTAGACCAATTTATAAAAAAAAAGGGAAGCACTTAGACTATGGAAATTACAGTCCTATAGCAATTTTACCAGTTTTAGACAAAATAATGGAAAGATACGCTGCCAACTATTTGATAAATTATTTAGATAAATATAAAATAACTGACCAAAGACAATACGGATTTCAAAAAAACAAAGGTACGGAAATATTTTTACACACTTTTACTAATCAAATGCTAGAGAAATTAAACGAAAACTAACACATAGCTATAGCATTTATAGACATGTCAAAAGCGTTTGATACATTAGATAAAGATATTTTACTAGAATCACTTTATAAAATTGACATCAGAGGTAATATTTATAAATGGTTTAAAGATTATTTAACAAATAGAAACATAATAGTTAAAATAAATAATATAGAGAGTGAATAATTGGGTATCAATATTGGAGTACCGCAAGGCTCTATTCTTGGGCCAATACTATACTTAATCTATACAAGTACAATGTAAAACTGTATACAGAACTGTGGTATATTTATGTATGCTGACGACACAATGCTGTATGCGGTGAACAAAAATGTAGAGAAAGCTAAACAAATGTTGCAGGAAGACTTTAATAGGATACAAAACTGGACTCACGATAATAAATTAATAATCAACATTTAAAAAATGCAAACAATGCATATCAGACTACCGCATGTTATAAAGTATAAATTAAATATAAAAAGTCATTGCTTAGATTGTTTACATAATATAAAACCGTGTAATTGTTTAACATTCACGCAAGTTTAGACTATCTTGGGTTAACGATTGATTCTTACTTAGAAACATATAAAGTAATCATAGTCACAACACCAGGAAACAACAGTATAAAATACCTTTATGTATAAATAAATAAGGAAAACAACATATGAAAATAATAATACCAACACTTTTTAACATGATACCGGGTACCCTTTTTGGAATAGATAAAATATCAAACATTAAAAGAGAAATAAAAAAATTGCTAATTGGCTCACAGACTTAATTATATGATGATGATGATAATAATAATAATAATAATAGAATAGTATGAAAAATAAGCTATGAAATAGACTCGAGACTGGTTTTTGAATATTAAATAAAATATAATAGATTTAAGGAACTAAATTAAGTATTAGAATTATATTAGTTGTAAGAATAGACATTAAGGAATGAAATGTAATTATTATATATTTACACTATTACATGTATATATTACATTTATGGTGAGGCATCAGCTGACAAGCACATTGTGCTTAGCTGGACCATGTTTAGTAATTAAAAATATGTATTCCTAATACAATAAAAACAACTACTACTACTACTACTACTACTACTACACAAATACATACACATACACACACACACGAAACAAGCCCTAGTTACGCCACTTTGCCATGTGTAGAGGTAGGTAGAGGATACTACTCAGAAGGTCCAACGAGACTTCGTTTGCGTAATCATTTCATTAAACACTTAACGAAACTACAACCATCAAATAAAATCAAAATATAATGACACCGTTTTAAACTCCCTTAACTTGAGTCCATTGTGGGTTTGTTCTTCATTGTGGAAGCAAATAATTAATTTCAAAATAGAGCTCTGTAAATAGTCTTAAGGGATAGGAAAAAATCGTAATGAATGGGTGCTGAAGGAGTGTGGTTTGAAAGGGAATCCAGTAGGTCGATGTGAAAGAAGCATTTTACATTGGTTTGGGCATGTTCAGAGGATGAGTGTTGATCAAGTGATGAAGCAAATATATGAAGGTAGAGTGTGTGTAGGTAGGTCATGTAATACGTGTCTAGATGTTGTAGACGAATGTGTGAAAAAGAGATACAATAAGAGTTTTAAGAATAAAAAACCATCCATGGTTCGGTCGGTTTATGGATGTTGTTGAAGCGAAGAGAGTATGCAAAGATAGAGAAGTGTGGAGAAAGTTAGTGAGGATGGATTGAGTACGAAGTTGTTTTTTTTTAGCTGTATGCACAGTTTCTTAGCTACCCCGTAAGGGAACGCTGAGCCTGATCAGATGTGTGTGTGTAGTTAAAGTATAGGAGGTTTTATCTCAGTCGATATTAACATATTCAACCTCCTGTTGTTGCCACACACACAGAAAATGTTCATTCTCAAGTTGAGATGAAAGGGGAACGTTATTTTTGCCATTTTTATAACAAACCTTTTTCGTTCAAAATAAATTTAATTAAATAAATTTAGTTTAATTTTCTACTAATTTTAATTTGAACTGTTTATTGATAATAGCTATCATGGTCAGTTCCAAATTTTAAAAGGACTATTTTTACTTTCTCTCTATCTTACAGGTAGAGAAAGTATGGTGATCGTCAAAAAATTCGAACTCGAGATTTTGATGAATTTTGACGTTTCATGACTTCCTGAATCCGAAAAAGTGGTTTTTGAATTTCCGTCGGTCTGTCTGTCTGCCTGTCTGTCTGTCTGTCTGTCTGTACCTCCAACTAGAGCCTAAACTATTTTACCGATTGAGCTGAAACTTGATATCTAGGGTTTTCATAGGGTTGCCCCGAGGGGTTTTTGGAATTGGATATCTACCCCTAAAATTAAGGGTAGTTTACTGAAGGGAAAAAAGAGAAAAAGTCGATTTTCTCAAAATCGGCTCTAACGATTTTGATTAAATTTCATTTATGAACATTAATAAATATTCCAAACAAAATGGCTACTCTCAATATTTCGGCAAAATGGCTTTAAGGGCTCCGGTCTGATGCGTAAATTAACATTTTTTATAATAGCTCCGAAACTATTTGAGATATGAAATTACTTAGCATTACAAATATGTATATATATTTATAATACAGATATTTTATCCGAAACATATTTTTATAAAATCAATAACTTTCAATCTATACGCAATTATATGAATTTTTTAACTTTTTGGACATTAAAGTTTAAGTATTGCGACCGTAAAAAAAACTAACCTGAAATGTTGATGGATGTCGACGTCTCATGACCCCCCGAACCCTAAAAAATAGTCTTTGCAATGCCGTCTGTCTGTGTGTCTATAAAAACTTAAAATTAAGGGTAGTTTACTGAAGGGCGAAAAGAGAAAAATTTGGTTTTCTCAAAATCTGCTCAAACGATTTTGATTAAAATTCGTATCTAGGCGTTGATTAAGATTATAAATAAACTGGCTATTTTCATTTTCCTATGAAAATGATTTTTAGGGTACTTTACAGAAGCGTTAATTTCCGTATCTCCACAACTATTTGAGAAACTAAACAACTTATCATTGCAAAATTGTAGGACTATTAGAAATAAAAAACTTTTATTTGACATATATTTTTATAAAAGCAACAGTTTCTGAGATATTTGCAAATATATTAATACAATTTTGTGAGCTTTAGTTGTAAACATATACTACTTAAGTCTTAACGCAATAATTCTCCAATGCCATAGAGTAATTAAATATAAGTAAGTATCTAAAAAAAGTATGTTATTTTTCCTTAAAACTCTTAGGAGAAATGTTTGCACAGCAATGATCTATCTCCATTTTAGACTCAATAGTCAATATTTACATTTTTTATTGGTCAAAATGTATAAATGAATAATTAAATATCAATGCGATGACTTGAAGATCTGCAACACCTTATAAAATGTTAAAATTTTAACCAGAAATCGAAATTTTAATACGAAGTGTTGACCCTTGTGGAAGACATTAAACTGTTTGAAATGCTCTTAGGTGGACAAAGATGCGCCTCTTTTCTCATTGATTATATATCATTGTATATTATTTTATGCGTGTTCTTATGTGGAGTGGTGATGATACAATGTACATTATTCCGTTCAGAAATCTTACGAGTTTATAGAAAGAGAGAGAAAGTCTGTGCGGTGCGCCGTACCATTTATTTTTCTATGTCTAATATATATCTCTGTTCTAATTTCGCGATACACGCGACAAAATATTCGATAGTTGTTGATATTACTGTCTATCGAGATCCAAACTAAACTTATCTACTGAAGCAGTATTTCATTGGTTTAGGCCCAAAAAAAAATGTTTTTGGCACTAAATATGTAAAAATAAGGATCACGACTCGCGTCCCTTTCTCCCCTCCTTAAGGTGGGAGTGAGGGAAACACGAGTTAAGGACAGTATTTTTACAGTTTTTTATATCAAAACTTTTTTTTGATCCAGCGAAAAAAAAAATTCTCCAGTAGAAACATAGTTTAATTTTCTTCACACGGTGATATCAACAATTGTTGAATATCCGTCAAGAATGTCCTGGAATCTGATGACAACTTTTTCTATTCATTTAAAAGTTTCTTATCAAAGACTGACAGCTATTCAACAACTTTTGATATCACTATGTGAAGAAAATTAAACGCTATGTTTATACTGGAGAGTTATTTTGGCTAAAATAATGTTGAGCTTTAAAATGTGCAGAACTACTTCCCTCAACTAGCTTTTTCAACCTAAGGACCTCACATAGAAAAAATCTAGATACTTCGCTATATAAAAAAAAAGGAGGGGGTTGCAGGAGGGAGTGTTCATGCTAATCTATAAATAGAATCAAACAAACCTAATATCCACGTGATTATAATATTATGTATGAGTTATGAACACAAGCCACATCGAAGAGAACAATAACCGAAGGTCATATTCAGAAAAGGCCTCCTATCCACCTGGATATTTACGTAGCGTGACAGGATCACATATGCTACATTTAGGTATCCTCACCAAGAGTTGGTCATGAATGCGAGAGTTACACACGTGTGATCACGAGTAGGGTTGCCAACCGTTCCGGGTAGGCCGGGACAGTCCCGGAATTTAACTCACTGACTCGTTTTCTGGGTGAACCCCACTTGGGACACAAAATGTCCCTGAAATAAAGACATTTCTTGTTGAGCCACTCTACGCTACTATACACTGCACTACTATCCATAATTTTACATAGACAGTTCAAAGTGGGGGTGCAGGGAATGCGAAAAAAGGTCGGTGTTTTTTGTGTTTTTTTCTATGGCAAAACTTTGTTTAGTTACAATAATTCAAGTATTTCTCTAAAACAAACATAAAGTTTAATTTTCTTCACAACGCGATATCAACAGTTGTTGAATACCTGTCATGAGCATAGCGCCATTAGATGAGTAACTTTTTAAATGAAGAGAAAAAGCTGTCATTAATTTCCAGGACACCTTTGATGGATATTTAAGAAATGTTGAAGAAAATTATGTTTCTACTGGAGAATTATTTTATCTATTTGGATCAAAACATATTTTTATACAAAAACTGCAAAAACGCTGACCTTCCCTCGCGTTATTTACACTCCCACCTTAAATAAACACGACCTAATTATTTCCAGATAATAATGTTTTTTATTCAATGAATTTTATTTTAAACACATGGAATCTGAGTATATCTTACTTACCAATACATTTTGAGTATAAATTTATAAATTGCAAATTATGAGGTCAAACATAGGAAAAAGTGGGAATGGCCTCCTATTCGACAGCGCCACAGATTAAAAAAAAAAAAACACATTTCATGCGAAAGGTGACGTAGTAGAATATTTTTTAAATTTTGCTCTATCTTAATAAAAACGTAGATATCACATGAAAACATTTATCCATGCCACCGTGTAAGTATGTTTATCAAAGTATACAATTACTACAGATTCACATTTGATGTGGCGGAACTATTACATCAGAAATAGTTGGCAAAGTTAGGGCATCAGCGTCAGGCTTCGCAATAGATTGTACTGTCATTAACTGGGAGGTCGAGCTGTTGACTGTCAACCCAAGCGAAAACGAGTTTAAAAAAATGACAATTTGTTCTAGTTCTTCAATCCACTATTACTTCTCAAAATTTGGTTGTTTAATCAGGCAGCACCCTGAACATAAATAGTTTTTATTCGTGTGGAAACATTAATGTGTTGGGATTTAGCGATATATTTAGGTAGGTGTATAATGAATGTGAATCGAGTGACGAAGCAAATATATGAAGGTAGAGTGTATGAGGAAGGAGTAGGCCATGTAAGACGTGCTTAAATGTTGTATAAGAATGTGTTAAAAAGAGAAACATTAAGAATTTTAAGAATTAAAGAGCATGAATGATTCGGTGTATGGATGTTGTTGAAGCAAAGGGAGTATGCAAGGATAGGGAAGTGAGGATAAATTTACTGAGGATGATTTAAGTACGGAGTTGTTTTTTGAGCTGTATGCACAGTTTCTTGCCTACCACGTAAGGGAACGGCGTGATTAGGTAAGTATGTAGGGATGTAGGTATATATTTAGGTATAGTAATATATTTTGACGAAATAGTCTAAGGCGTGTCACTCTCGCAATAGACTGGATTGCCAATGACAGGAAGATTGGGGTTCGAATCCCGGTCTAGTGTACTGAAGATAGTTTTCCCTAAATTGTTTTCCAATCTTCCTTCACGCATTTATAGGTAAATTTCCTCCAAGTCAACATTCCTCATTTATATGCATTGATGTGATTAAGTTGTTATGCGTTTAATCTTAACGCGTAGTAAGATACGATGGCAATAAACACATATTTTTCAGCAATTTTTTTTTCGCAACAGCTTTAACCTATCCGGTTGAAGTTGTGTTAGCTGATTTTTTTTTTGTTACTGTAAAAATGAACATATAGATTAACTTGCTTCATGGACCGGTAAATTATACTTGGTTTTTTTTTTTCCGACATATAATGGGAGGAAGTTCGCAACTATACGTGCGTGCTAAAACTAATTTGCCAATAATGTATAAACTTGATACATATTTTATTTTTTTTCGACAAATATTTGCTTTAAACAAATTCCCGCGTATATACGTCCTTCTTTTCCCAGATTTAACCTTCATTTCAACCCTCTGCCCGTGTCCGGGAAGAATTTTCAAAAAAACTCCAAAAATGTCCCTTTAGACCAAATATGTATTTTATATTTGTTATTTGCTCTTAAAGTGATCTCGCATTTATAAATTCTGCCGTAAGATGACATTTCAATCATCACTAGCAGTCTTCATGTGTTTTAGTCGGCAAAATCTCCACGCTGTGTTAACATGATAACATTTGTTACATCTATTGGCTACGTGTATGCTGTCAGCAACCAATCACAGCGAGCATCCTAGTTCCTAACCGTTCTTCCTGTGGCGTGCGTTTACACGGCGTCATTCTGTAGGTGGTTGTTCCTGATGGTGTGTTGATACGTCCATCGCATCCTGTGAAGCCAAGTTGACGCTGCGACCCAGCATTACTTTAATTTGAATGAATGCGTTCACACCTGCGTCAAGTAGGCATCAGTGGCGCGTCAAAATAAGCGACGTGGCGGTGACGTTGCCACTCGGCGTCCTCTCAGTACTTTTTATTTACTACTCGACCGGGCGATACGCTTATTTACTAACTACGCTAATGTTTTTAGGGATTAGGAAGGCTATATTTAGAGGAAGTGTACCAGCATCTGCGTGGAAAACCCTTTTGGAAAAACCACCCTCAGTACACCCGACCGAGATTCTAACCTCAATCTCCCCGTCATCGGCAATCTAGTCTACTGCGAGATTAGCACCTTAGACCATGTGCCCACAGAAGAGGTTTTGTCATTACTTGTGAAAACATAGAATAGTGCACAGGTCATTGTGCTGTTTGTGTGAAGTTTGTGTGTGAAAGTCCAAAATAGACGCAAGTCTCACTTCTCCGAGTCTGCGAGGTCGTCAACTTAGCGTCACAGATGAATGTTCAGAGTTTTATAAATTATAAGTAGCTTACATTTTAAAACAGCAAGGCATTAAAAAAATTATAAGCTAATTTTTAAAATATTGTTGAACGTATAATAACATGTGTGATAAAGCTCTCAATAAAACACATTAAGTGATTTGGTACAGGTAAGTTTTGAACTTTTATTTTGTAAAATCCTACATTTTTCTTGAAGGCCCTATATATTGGGAGTCCTTTTTCTCTTTTGCGTCAAATACGTCTGATCACCCTGCCCACATACATTGTTCACACCGTGCTTATAAAACTTTTAGTGTAATGTAAATAAATTATATAGAATAATATTCTTACCTTTATTTAATGATCTAATTATGGTGTACAAAATTGTAATAACCCATTCGCGACAGCTGTTTCGGGGTGTGTTGGGTTATTTTATCTATCATGTAATTTAAATCTGCTCCAAAAATGTGAAAAATCCCTTTATTCAAAACAGATTAATAAATAATATAAATATGAATAAATAGATCACGTGATGCGATATCACATATGCCGGCGTTACCGACGCGGTATGACTGTCATATTACCGAGTCTCCTCCGTGACAGGGAGTAATAAATATCAAATTCACACCAAGGTGCCCAAAACGGGTTGTACATGTTAAAAGCGCGAGGTATCTGTGAAGAGTGGGCCTGAGGTACCTTTGGAAAATATGTACCTGGCAAAAGATTTATTTGTTACTGATATTCTAGAACTTTCTTCATGCAACGGTGTTTCATCCCTCCTTTGTTCTTCGTACCCTTATTTGCCTCCAAAGAAGATCCTAGCCTGTCTGTACAGAAGAGTATTGAAATACCTTAGAAAACCCACCGCCAAAGCAAGATTAAAACTTAATATAATTTTGAATGTATTGAACTTATAATATGAAATTTATATAAGGGGCGAATAAAATAATATTATTACAGCTACTCCCCATAATTTATGGAAGGTTAGAGCCAGTTTGATATCCGACAGCATTTACATGATCAATAATAAAATTAAAATTATATACACAGTAAAGAGGTATAATAATAACAATATATATTCAATAAACTAAAACAAATTAGGCTGGAATTGTTGAGGTTTGGCGTACAACCATTTTAATGCCGTTCATCACTTTCAGTTCTAACGAACAATAACTCTTTACTTAATTTACCTTTTGTTGAGACGTTGATAAATAACTAGTTTTAGAACTACATAAGATAGGAAAGGAAGCAAGGCTGAAATGGTATGGCCAGAAAAAGGATAGAATACCAGAGAAAATAATGGAGGTAAAGTCTGTGGGGAAAATACCACAAGGAAGACCAATGATAATAAAATGAATTATTACCTATTGGTTTGGAAATGTTTAGTAAGACAATATATAAACACTGTACAGTGATGTAAAGTAAGTGATAGTGAAGGAAGCCAACCTGAAAGGATAGTTAGGTTAGACTTGGATAGGAACAAACACACTTCTTTCTTCATTTCTTCTTTACACTTTTCACACTTCCCACTTCTTTCTTCATTTCTTCTTTACACTTTTACACTTACCACTTTTTCACACTTTAACAATTGCAAATTGTTTTGAATTTTCGGAAATATTCCTTTTCCATTCAAGAGACACATTGTGTTTAGTGTGTTTTTAATGTGCTTCTTCATATGAAAAAAGGAATATTTCCGAAATATTGTACAGTGTTTCTTTACTTTACACCCATTACTGTTTCCAGCTTGTGGTCCAGGTCAGTTTTTTATTCAAGATAAAAAATCTACTACCGGTTTGCTAAGCCTGTCATAGCTTCATATGCCTAATAATCTAACTTAAGACTAGAACAGGCACAACATCCAGCCCTCTAGCCGTTAATTCATCACTGTGAATGGGTAAAAAAACCACATTTCACCAACGATAAATTTTTCAGCCATTCCGGGAATCGAACCCGGGACCCTTAGATCAGTAGACTGACATGCTATTGACTGAGCTAAGATATTGGATTGCATAGTATTTTTACACTGTCTTACTATACAAGGAAGACCAAGAAAGAGATAGGAGGAGCATATAACATAAAGTGTGCAAGTGAGAGGAGAAGAATGAAAGTTATTAAAGAAAGAAGAATAATAGAAGGTAAGAGGAAGATGGAGGCATTTTGCTAAACTGACGGGCGAACTGAGGGTGGTTTTACATAAATGGTTTTACACTCTCCCTCCACGCAAGTGCGGGCTCACTTCCTATATATTCAACGTTTCCTATTCCTAACCCATTAGCGTAGTTAATACAGTAAAACCTTGGATTGCGAGTAACTTGGTTTGCGAGTGTTTTGTAAGACGAGCAAAAATTTTCAATAAATTTTAACTTGATAAACGAGCGATATCTTGTAATACGAGTAGTACTACGGTTACGTTTTGTCTGCCGAGCAGTGTCATTGGATAGGTTCTTTGTTAAAGTGGCACAAAAAGAAAAATATTTGAGTGAGCCAACATATAGCGGTGAATCCGTTAGTGACAGTGGAAGTCGTCCTAAACAATAACACACCTCTTCCTCTCCTCCCTCTCGTCCACCTCACACCAGCCACCATTAAATTTAATTAATAAATTGGATTACAGTACAGTTACATTTAAATAACGACAATAAAAAAGGTATTAATCATTCTTAAATTAGATATTTTTGGGTTGTGGAACGAATCATCTGAGTTTTCATTATTTCTTATGGGGGAAATTCACTTTGATATACGAGTGCTTTGTATTACGAACACGTTTACGAAAAATTGCGAGTAACTTGGTTTGCGAGTGTTTTGTAAGACGAGCAAAAATTTTCAATAAATTTTAACTTGATAAACGAGCGATATCTTGTAATACGAGTAGTACTACGGTTACGTTTTGTCTGCCGAGCAGTGTCATTGGATAGGTTCTTTGTTAAAGTGGCACAAAAAGAAAAATATTTGAGTGAGCCAACATATAGCGGTGAATCCGTTAGTGACAGTGGAAGTCGTCCTAAACAATAACACACCTCTTCCTCTCCTCCCTCTCGTCCACCTCACACCAGCCACCATTAAATTTAATTAATAAATTGGATTACAGTACAGTTACATTTAAATAACGACAATAAAAAAGGTATTAATCATTCTTAAATTAGATATTTTTGGGTTGTGGAACGAATCATCTGAGTTTTCATTATTTCTTATGGGGGAAATTCACTTTGATATACGAGTGCTTTGTATTACGAACACGTTTACGAAACGAATTATGCTCACAATCCAAGGTTTTACTGTACTTAAGCCTAGAAACCGACTAAGTAGTAAGACGCGGTGCTAAGTATTATTATTATTATTATTATTATTATTATTATTATTATTATTATTAAACTGACACGGCCACAGGCTAGAAACAGTTGAGGTTGATGAATGAGATATATTTAGTTTATTTTTACATATAATAATATCAACAATTGTTGCATAGCAGTATTATATGAGAGAAACGTTTCTAAATGAGGCGAGGAAGCCCTGTTCAAATTCTACGATGCCAATAACAAATATTCGTGAGGAATGAAATTCCGTTGATACTTGACCAATTATCGTTCTACCGAGAGATAAGAACAATCCACAGGTACAGTTTAGCGAACCTTTGCTTACCCTGACGACATTTCACGACACGACACTGGAACCCATTTAAATCCGTGGCAGTCCTATACTTCAAGGCCTTGGTTTTACTTCTCACCCACATAATGAATTACCTGTGTCAACCACCTGCTTGGGTTCCCACGTTTTATTGGCTCCACTGATACAATACCTGACCTTAATTGAAGGCCGACCTACGTTACGACCATGAATAATACAGAGCGCGTGATCTACCTACTAACAAAATTAAGGGCATCAGCTTTTTTTTAAAGCAATTTATGTTTGTATACATTTTAATGGATTATTCTAGCTTAATTCTAAGACAAACACAGCCATCAGAACTTATACTCTTAATTTACCTCATGGCGCAAGAAAATAAACTAAATTTATGAGTGGTTGAACCCGTATCGCTGATCGCATTTTCTAAGCCTTAAATTGTATAAATATTTCATTTAGATATTAATATTATAAATACATATTTGTATTAATATTACTAATATCTTTTTTAAACCACGCCTTACTACCCATTTTAATCACACTCTATTAACAATATTAGTACTATAAATATTTAATTCTGTTCACATAATATGAATGTCTCGTTACACTAAATTACAGTTCCATACACTAATTACTTTACCATAACAATGGTACATTAAAATCATAAAACAGCAAGTTTTGACCCCTTATAACTCGTGAACTGTAATGATTTGAAATAAATGGATCACTTATAACTATACCATTTTTTAAATTGCGCAGTAAAATGTTATTATTATAATTATTAGCACTGCATCTTATTACCCATTCGGGTTATACGCACTTACGCTAATGTGCAATGGTAGGGTGATTGTGAGATGAAATGGAGGACCTACAGTTTAACCGAACCACGGTGGAGGCCTGGCATTCCTCACATTCACAAGTTGTGATTAATACACGTCTTGTCAGAGGGGAAGGAAGGGTTTGACGATCAGATAAATCTGTGCCGGGGCCAAGGAGTGAACCCCAGACCCACAGTACAGAAGTCTGACAACTTACCCCTGGACCATCAGGTTACCCGGATTAAATGTTGATGGTTGAATGGATTTAACAGCATTAGATAGTAATTAAGGTATCTAACGGTGCACTTTATAAACCGACTGATTATATCAGTAAACGATTAAGAAAGTAACGTCAATCTAGAACAGATACAACCCCCCTCCCCCACCTTCCGGACGTGAATTTGTCACTGTGAAAGGGGAAACCAACATTTCACCGGATATGAATTTTCCAGCCATGTCATGAATCAAACCCAGGACAATTAGTTCAGAAGGCAGACACGTTACCGACTGAGCCAAGGTGTCAGATATCTATTTTAACAAATTAGGGACAAGCTAAGTCCGGGACATTAAATATTATTTCGGGGACGTTAATTTAAACACTGATTTTTGTGTGTGTGTGTAGAAATGGACATCTTAAAGGCCTATCTTTTACCAGAATTCTGCTATGTATTAGGATAGGGATAGAAAAAAAGGCCTTTCAGATGTCCATTCCTACAAATATCAGTGTATAGCCGCTGAGGCGCATGAGTGTCTCGCACCTTCACAGAAAGTTTGGTTCCGGTAGTGATAATTATCACGCTCCGACCGTCTGGAAACCGCTATGACGGGCGGTGCGACCACAACAGGTGCGCGGTCATTGAATCTGACCCACTCAGCTGACCGGTATCGGTGAGGTTGGGATAGGTCGAGGACGGTGGTGGCGAAGGAGTGCTTGTTTACTCACAAGAGCCCGAGAAACATCTATAGTCCACTCGTAGTAGGAGTGGTGGTAGCACTGACAGCTAGGAGAAGATATAAAAAAAACGTTAAATGAAAAACAAATTGTTTACTGTGAAAGTTTCTACTGACAAAAGTGACAACAAGTCAACAGATTTTGATCGGCCTCTTGGTATAGGGGTCAGCATTCCTGACTACTAATCTAGAAGTCCTTGATTTGATTCCCAGCGGGAGCATAGGTATTTTCCCTGTGGCTACCATGGTCTGGTTATTAGCATAAAGTTGGATTTAAGACTTTTACCGGCACCACATAGTTGTATTTATTTGAGGTTTCTAACGTTCACTTTCTGAACCGATTGATTATATCAGCACACGACTTATAAACCAACTTGAATCTAAAGCAGACACAACATCCAGCCCCCTACCGTTAATTCATTAATGTGAAAGGGGAACCCCCACATTTCACGGATAATAAATGTTTCGGTCATGCCGGAAATCGGCAGATACGATACTGACTGAGCAAAAGTGTCGGGCTATTCCTTAATCATCTTCATCATCACCATACCATATAATCGAGCCGAAGTATCCGTACCTACATGGTCCCTCGACCTAATAAGATGGTAACATATCCGTCACTGCCAGTAGAAAACCAGGAATGTCCAGCAAACCCTTGTGGCAGCATACACTAATATATACATATATTTTTTTTAAGCCTTGCCAATCCAAACTAATTGGGACTGAAGCTTTTTTCACCCATTTTAATTTACAGTTGAATGAGTCTAGTCAAAATTCATTTATTTAACTAATATATAACGCCTAATAAGTAGTGTATATATTTTTAGTTACATGAAAACACATTGTGTTGACTACAGCATGTAAATATTAAGCATTTATTATCAGATATCAATGTTTCTTACCATTCTCTATTAACTTTTATCTTGTTTACTCAAAAATATTTAATTTGACTTAAATTTTTCCCCCCTTTTTCAAAAAATGTTTTCGGATTATCCAGAATTTAGGTTCACCGGGTTTCGGTCTAACGGAGTTTTACTGTGTATATATATATATATATATATATATATATATATATATATATATATACGTCATACGTCAAGCCATGTAATCTTAAGCTGTAGCTTTTGATTTATATTATCAACGCCTATAAAATAACACTAATAATTATAGTGAAATGTTATCATTGTTGACCGCAATAAAAAAGTATGTAGTTTCTCAAAGCTTCTTCTTACCAGAATCCCAGTGGCGGATTTACACATTTGCCGCCAGTAGGCTATTCAAATTTTGCCGTCCCTACCGACCTCTACAATGTGTCAGTTCCTAGATTATTTTTACAATCCAACGATTTAGTTAAGATTGCACAAGAAATAGTTTTTGGGTATATTTCTGAGCTAATAAAAGCTCAATCATGTACTACTAATAAAGCGGGGTAAGGTATGCCTTAATATTACTTACACAATAATGTACATTCAGTAAACGTAATTAAATAATTTTTATTGCGCATACTTACAGTTTAAAAACAATATATTCAATTATCTGGTAACAATCCGGCTGATGATGACAATGAAATTTAATTAAGTTATGAAAGTTTTACAATGCCTTTTTGCGCGATTTTCAATTCGCAAAATCATCAATTATATCGTCGTATGAAATCTTGTTCATTAGTTCTGACTCTATGCACAAAAGAACTAAGGCGTTTAGCTTTTCTTGGCTTAAGGTAGATCTTAGATAATTTTTCACCCGTTTTAAGGAAGAAAAGCTTCTCTCACCCGAACAATTTGTCACTGGTGTACATAGAGCCATGCGAACTGCTATATCCAAGTTTGGATAAACATTTTGCAAATTCTGTTTTCGCAGTAACGAAGATAGACTTTCCAATGATCCAGAATCTGGTTTTACCAAAATTCTTTCAGAAGAAAGGTGGCATTGAAAATGTATGCATTCTTGAACTAAGTCAGTCTCTAAATCATTAGGATACATTTCTTCCAAGAAAAGGGCTTTTTCCGTAAGGGTTGATGATGACAATTCACTCAATTTGATCATAAATGAAAACTTTTCATTGAACCTGTTGTAGGCCTCCTGCCGTTTTTCTAATTCGGATACGAGTCTATTAATGAGGACGAGAAATGTGTTAACCCTGAAAGTATTACTCGCAGTCATTCTCATTTCTTCATCGGGTGTTTCATCATAAATTTTTTTTCTTTTTCGGTTGTCTTTTTCCCATGTCTTTTATATACTGCTTTGACACGCTTAATTCTATCGCCTTTTCTTCGAAATACTTAAAATTTTCTCGTTCAGCTACGAAAAACTTGCAAAGAGATTCGTAAAGATCAGCAACAGTGATCAAATCTACGGTAGAAGCCTGAATTTGAACATTCACTTTGTTTATTCTTTCCAAAAAAACATTCCACATAACAACCATTACCGCCGTTTCCAGTTTTTCTAAATTCAAAATATTCCCGTCACTTCGTTTCGCGTTACATGCTTTTCGGTACAATCATCCTTGATTGATTCCAAAGTTTTAAGGACTTCGTGCCAAGAATCTCTCAAATTTCTACATGCGTCCTCTCTAGCTGACAAACGTGTCATATTTATTCTCTTTAGCGTTTTCCCTTTCCTTATTTCAGTCATTAATTTTTGCCAGCGTTGTGTCGAACTTACAAAAAAAACTTAGATTTCTTGAAGCAACATGAAGAAGCGACAAACTTCTGTGGAAGATTCAGCAGCCGCAGTTGCCACTAAATTTAAAGAGTGGGCAGAGCAAGGAACGAAAAAAGCAAAAGGTGCTTGGCTTTGAATTTTAGCCTGTAAGCCATTGTACACACCAGACATGTTCGCGGCATTATCATATGATTGTCCACGACAGTCTTCAATATTTATGCCCAGTGTTTTGAGTTCCGAAATAATGGCAGAAAACATTTCTTCAGCTTTATGTCCCATTGAGGGCAAAAACTTGAGAAATCTTTCACACGGTTCGCCTATTTCCAAAACGTATCTAATGACGAGGGTAAGTTGGTCCACATGTGCTATATCTGGTGTTGAATCGATGATTAAGGAAAAATATTTCGCCCTTCTTATCTCGTCTCCAATCTGTTTTAAGACTTTATGACCCATCAAGTGAATAAACTCATCGCAAACAGTCTTTGATAAGTAACTGGTACTTCCAGATCCTTGATTCCCAAATCGTTCAATATGACTGGCTAAAAAAGGATCGAATTCAGCTAACAGTTCCAAAATCATACAATAATTTCCGTTATGCGGATCGCCGAACTTTTCATTTTTTCCTCTGAAAGCGAGGCCTCTTGAACACAGTCGCTTCACTACGGCAACAACCCTCTTCAGAACGTTTCTCCAATAAGTAATTTCTTCATTAAACTGGACATGCAGTAAATTGTCGAGTCGGCCATCAATCTTACTTCTAACTTTCAAACTAAGGATACTAGATTTATGACGCGCAGAGTTTTCATGCTGAATTACTCGGTGTTCTGCATTTTTACAGTCATTAAAACCTTCGTTCTCAAACTGAGTCTTATTCTCCAATGGACCGAATGCCAAACAGGGCCTGCAATATACAGATCTTTTACTTTCAGAATAAACCAGCCAATTTCGGTCATTCACTTCGTTTTTTTTTATTTGGAAAATACTCACTGGCAAGAAACGACGCTGATCAGCATATAATTTTTCACTTTTAGAGAAGTCACAAGACTTGTTTTGACCGAAGCCATACCTTGCGATAATCTTCCTTAGGCATCGTTGATTTCCCATAAAGCTGGATCTTTGTTTAGATCTACTGTTGTTTCACTTGTTTGCACTTGGTCATTACTTAACGTCTGATTCTGAGACTCATCTTCTATTTTTATATTTATTGATGATTCCTCTACCACCTCTTCGTCAAAAACATAAATAACCGTTTTTTCAAAAGTAGATTGTTCAACAGATGACTGTTGTTGTTGGGCCGCAGAGTTCAAATCCGTTTCATCTTTTCCAGATTGTATTGTGCCAGTGAATGTTGTTGAAGTTCCTGGTCTTTCAACACTACTTCCATTTCCACTTTTAAAAAAACTGTCAATTTTTATCGTTTTACAGGTAACCTGTTTTTGTTCTTCTTTTTTCATTTTGGCCTTCTTTTTATACTCGGCTCCACTAAGTCTCTTTCTTCCATCACTCATTCTAACAATTTTCCAAGAACTGAAATAAAAAATATTACGTTGGGAGTTTTATTTCTCGTACGTAATTAGCTGTATCCTTTGTTCAGACTTCAGACATTGAATAATTACCTAACGTAAGTACAAGAAATTTATTTAAGTATGATATAACAAAAAAAACGAAATTTCTTTGCATAGCTTCCGAAACAGCTATTTATCAAGTTAAATTACGTCTTACTGATTCTTTACGGATGATTTATTCTAATATATTATGATTACTTATCTACTATAAGTTTATACGCACCGGTGATGTTATGTTATGAAATTATTCATACAATCCACGAAACACTTTGAAAAATTACAGCACACAACCAGAAAAAGGTGTCAATTCGTTATGGAAATATAAATACGTATTAGAAATTGCAGGACCTAATCAACTGAGGCGGCTTTTCTTTTGTTTTTGAAGTAAATACGCGACGGGACTTCCCCGTTTGTATCGCCGCTCTATATCTATCTATCTCGAACTCAATGCTACCAACACCATGCGGCGTATGCCTACAGCACGACCCTGCTTCGGCTCCAGCGCACCACGCCGCGCTCGTGCAGTCAGGTTCGGCCAGATACACTTAGCGAACGGTCATGTCACTCGTTCCCGCACCGCAACCAAACGCGACTACGCGAATTGTAGAAAAATTTATCTAAGTGGTGAAACATATTACATGTTGAATTGTTTGTGTGGACCTAATAACATTTAGGTATATAAATATGAATCTTTTTAATTTCTGTAAGACAAAAAAAATTTGCCCCAAATTTGCCGTCCCTAAAATCTGCCGCCCTAGGCTCCAGCCTACTCAGCCTGTTGGTAAATCCGCCACTGCTGAGAATCCTACTATTAGTAGTAAAAACTAAAACTTCAAAGTGTAAGAATATTAAAAACCCACCCCTGCAGACCTATAAGCTCCAGTAGAGACATACACGGTCCAATTTTCATAAGAAGAACCTTAACTGACAGCTAGAAAAGCTACCAGATCTACGTTCATATATCCATACGTTATATCATGTGATCTGCGGCTGTCACTTTTGATAGATACTATCTATGCCAATAAAATAACAATGATGATAAAGAAAAATGCCATTAATATTGATCACAAAAAAATATGATTTTATTTTCTAAAAAGGTTCTTTCCTTAAAAATGAAACTGCCTGGTACTATGTTATATTACATCTAATTCGTATTTTTAAAATAACAAGTTTTTGCTGCCAAAATTGACGAACTGTAATAAAATTGTTTGTTGTTCGTATCGATACAATCTTTCCAAGTAGACGGCTTCAGTTCGTATCATATTACGTGCAAGTATATGAAAGTAGCACGATTCAATTTGCAGCCGTCAGTCACCCGAGATCATGTGGTAACCGCGTCAGACCAAAAGAAATGCGTCCAACAACCTTTCGGCCATGAGCTTTATACCTTGTTTCAAATAAGTTTATAGAGGTAAAATAAACAATCACCCATAACCGCCTCCATTGGTTATATATGTCAAGGGTACCTGAGTTCAAACATATTATCAGCTGTGAAAACATTTTCTCAAATAAACACTAAAACATAATCTATATACAATCCTAGCCCGTCTATTAGGCGAACCTAGGCGGTCCAACAAATTTTTTTTTTTAAATCACTTGTTAGCAGAAAGTGTACAAGTGAGAGGAGAATAATTGTAAGCAATTAAAGGAGGAAAAACAATGGAAGGATAGAGGATGATGGAAGCATTTTACTAAATTAACCCTGCCACAGGCCGGACATAGTTGATAATGATGATGATAATTAAATAATATAATTAGTTTTTAAAATGAATGGAGTGAAGATCTCGCTTGTAGGGCCTTTTTTTTAGCTTATGGCATTACTGACTGGGAGGAACACGGCTAGGGATGTGAAAAAAGTAGCGATACTTTACTAATATCGATATTTTCCTTTCGATACTAGTATTTTTATACTCAATACTTTTACTGATATTAGTACTAACACTACGGTATAGGATCGGTATCGAAAGAAACAACTTTTTTGTTATTTTCACTCATGTTGGTATTAAATGTTTACTATGGTTAAAGAAGGGTACAAAATAGACAGAAAAAATATATTACTAATCAATAATCATATTTAGCTATTAAATAACTTTCCATCAGCTACATTTTCATAGACATTTTGAAAGCTGGTATGGTAACACCTTTTATAATATCCATTATACAATAATATCTATCATATCTTCCAAGTTCCAATACATAAAATAGACGCGATAGACCTAAATATACTATAATATGGTTAAATAATTATAAGTTTTAATGTTTAAATAAATATAAAAATACAAACATTTCTATGCTAAATTTGAAATTATTACTTTATAAAAACAAAAACAAAATTTCCCAGATTAAAATTTTGATACCAATACTTACTGTTATCGATATTTTTCTTTCGATATAATTCGGTATCGATATTTTTTTTCCGATACTTTACTTTAGATACTACATCCCTATAATACAGTCACGACCTTAGTTTACTTGGATGACAGCTCATAAAGTTATTAGAAATAGTCCCTAATATATACCTACGCCAACAGCTGACATCTGTCATTTTGGATAACTATAATGAAAACATATGAATGTGATAGTTAACCACAGTAATTTAGGCCAATATTATTTATATATTTATTTGAGATCGGGCACAAAGCGTATTTATCTTTTTATTCCACTTAAAAAAATATTATTCACATCACTTTCACAATAATGTCTAACGAACACAGCTTCAAAATGGCGACTGACGAATTTAAACCATGTGATTGAACGTGACGGAAACAAGTTCTTTACAATGATGCACCCACGCAGTGGATGAAAATATTGTATTCAGTTAAATATTTCGAAATGCGATAAAATAGTTATAAAATAATTTATTATAGCCTATATAAAAAATAAGTATTTTCTCTTTTCCAAGTAAATACGATGCCTGTATTAAAAGATATTATTGTATGCACTATATTACACATCATAAATAACATTCCAGAACGGAGAATAAGTACTTTTAATTATGTTTAAAATATTGTTTCAGATTGGATAAAAAGAAATTATTAAAAGTTATGAAACAGTGTAAGAAAACTTAAGTTTATGTTATTTTTAATGTAAAATATAACATGTAATTAAAAAACTTAACATCTATAACAAAACAGTGATCTTTTACAAGTGTTGACAACCCAAAACCTAAACATATGATTTTGGAACTGTCATCCAGGTAAAAACCTATCATGAACAGACTCTAGGCATGACATCCCGGTTCGGCCGCCTGTATGTAGTCTATTCGCCGTTCTGGTGGTATGGAGTGTTGCTACCAGGGTACATACTGTAATTATTGGACTTTGTCTAAACATACCAGCAATAAGATGGTGATAGTGAATAGGGATGTGGTATCTAAAGAAAATTATCGATACTATACTCATTAAAAGTATCGGAAGAAAAATATCGATACCGTACTAATATCGAAACAAAACTATCGATAACAGTAAGTATCGGTTTCAAAATTTTAATCTGGAAAAATGTTTTTTTATCTAGTATTAATAATCTCTTACCCGCTTCAGTGTCCACGTGGTCTAACGCGCTAATCTCGTGTTGGACTAGACTGCCAAAGATAGGGAGATCGGAGTTCGATCCCGGTCGGGTACACTGAGGGTGGTTTCCCCTAAATGGCTTTCCACTCTCCCACCACGCAAATGCGGGTGAATTTCATCTAAATAAAGTCTTCCTAATCCCTAACCCATTAGTGTAATTAGTAGCCTACATAGGCGTATAACCTTAACAGGTAGTAAGTCATGTTAAAAAAATCTCAACTTTTGCATCATCATTGTATTTTCATTTTAATTAAACACTGAAAATTATAATGGTTTTTAATAAACTAAAACAAGGTTTACAAGATGCTTTTTCGCTATCTAACTTCTTTTTTTTTAAGTACCGCATCTTACTACCCATTTGGACTATACGCTAAGTACAATGGGTTAGAAATTTGGAAGGTTGAATTTAGATGAAGTTAACCCGCATTTGCATGGAGGGAAAGTGGAAAAACATTTAGTAAAAACCACCCCCAGTTCACCCAACCGAGATTTGAATCTCGATCTCCCCATCCTCGGCAGTCTAGCTCAACACGACTAGCGCGTTAGCCAACTACGCCACTGAGGCGGGTTCCAACTTCTTAAAAATCTTCCATAATTTACTTTTGGGAGGTGCCTTTTTTTTAACTACATTCGTCGTTTATATACTCTATCAAGATAGATCATTAACTATTGACAAACAATAGAAGAATGGACGCAATGCCTCATCTAGACATAAACGTTTCTGCTTCGTCTGCTTGGAGCACCTTGAGTAGACTGTGTTTATTGTGATCCTACAAAATCTTCTTTTGTATAAAAAAAATGTGTTTCTATCGATACCAATTCGACACCGGAGTTTGAGTACTAATATCAGTAAAATTATAGGAAAAAAGTATCGAGTACAAAGAAACTAGTATCGAGAGTAAAATACCGATATTAGTAAAGTAGCGATACTTTTTTCACATCCCTAATAGTGAATATGGAGGTGTAGGCCAATGGGAGTCTTAAACCTAGCCTAAGCCCTAATTTATCAACCAATTATTATATATACCTGTATCTATATATATATATATATATTAGAAAAAATATATATATATATTAGAAAAAATATATATATATATATATATATTAGAAAAATAATAAACAATGAGATAAATATATTTCTTTTTTTTCTAATTTTTTTCTAGTATTTTGGCACCCTATGATTACGAGATAGCTTGTTATTATTTCTAAATTTATATTAAATTTTCAAACAAGTTTTACTCCCACCATCTGAAGCTTAAGGCCAATGGTTCTCGAAATCAAATTATTCGAAGGGTCAGATTTACAAATTTGGGTCGTGTTGCCGGCCACAGCTTAGTTATATTCTCTAAACGATTGTGTTTTCAACGCGTCTTACTATCTGTCAGGACAGTGCACATTTTAAATCACGTTAGTGGTTAAGGGACGAGAACGATATAGTTTAGAAGAAATGCAACCACATTTGAGTGAATTAAATTAGAGAAATCGTTTGTAAATCAGGCTGGAATTCAAACCCTGACCTTCCCTAAATCGGTGAATTAGACCATGAAAGCCTGATCCACGTGAACATTAGCTATTTGATGCTATGTATTTAAAATCATTAAGGACATTGCCTACCTGTGATGTCACGCCAGGTCAAGATAGGATTTCCCATGTTGGTCAAATTACGTTTTATTCAGCGAGTTTTAAAGAAATAACGTTAAAATAAAAACCACCCATTCTTAAATAATTCTAAAAATAATCCTACAGTGTTACGAATTTTTCTTCCTTGAAGTAGTTTTTTTTTATGTAAACGTATTTTTTATAAATCTTCTACAGCCTAGACTATTTGACTTATTCAAGAAAATGTCCTGTAGGAATCTTCCTGCCGGGAAGGAGATTAAAAAAGTCAGTGGTAGCAAATGTCTATCTAGAACAAAAAACAGGAAAATAGTTTTAAAAATCAAGTCAATGTTTTCAAAGCGCAAATAGTATAATGACTATGTAAACTAGTCAGAGGACGAAGGAAAAGGTTATCACTTATCAGTAGAAACATAAGAGGTCTCGCGGGGTGAACTGCTCATTTTCTTCCCTCTATTTATATTTCGTACATTGGTGTCTTAAGAATTATATTGCTTAAGAGTGCTTAGGTACGTCAAGTTAAGATGAGGCCTGTTTCGCAAAATAGCTTCGAAAGCTTCAAGTTGGAAACGTCAATAATGTATATTTTTTAAAGTATTTAAAACTTATATTTTCCCAGATGCCTATGTGGGCTAGTGAAATACTAGAAATAAATATTAACTAAATTCTGTAAATAAACTTTAGTACACTCAAGTATTTAACGTGGTAATAAAAATATTGCACAGTTTGAAATATTTATGTGTTTTTAATCATTTAAAAAAATGTATTTACACACTAAAATTAAACTTACTTTTGGTGTGCGTATATGACTGCAGGCTGACTAGTGATATTAAAGTATTGTAGTCAAGTTGGTTGGTCAAATATATCTCGCGGGCCGGATGTGACCCACTGGCCGCAAGTTTGCGAACCCTGCTTTTAATCCATATATTATGTTAGGTTTAGTTTGTAGGACTAATTTAATTTAGTGAAAGGATGTTTTAGCACTAGCCTCTAAAATGACATGTCTTATGGACATTTGAAACTATTCTTTTGAGCATTATATCTTACTACCCGTTCGGGTTAATGGTTTTAGGGATTAGGAAGGATATATTTAGAGGAAATGTCCCTACATTGGCTTAGATGGAGAGCGCGAAAAACCTTTTTGGAAAAACCATCCTCAGTACACCCGGCTGAGATTTGAACCTCGATCTCCCCGTCACCGGCAGTCTAGTCTACTGCGAGAGTAGCGCTTTAGACCACGTGGCCCCCGAAGCGAGTATTTGAACGTTAATCTAATAAATTATTCTAGCTGGAAGATGGTAGTCAGCGAGTTTACCGAATAGCAATTTTTCGAAATTCAATTATTCGAGGTTTAATTTTTCGAAAAGCAATTTTTCGACATAGCAATTTTTCGAAAACATCTTTTTCGAAAATCAATTAGACGAAAATAAATTTTTCGAAAACCAATTTTTCGATCTAGAAATTCTTCGAACGAGAAGTTTTTCGAAAACTTCTTTTTCGAAAATGAATTTACCTCAAATCTGTTTTTCAAAATAAATGTTTCAAAAAGGAGGTTTTCGAAAATAAATTTTTCGAATGATAAGTTCGAAGAATAATAAAATTCTAGCTTAGGTTAGGTTAGGTTAGGTGTAATCTTCCCTATGGGGGGGGTGAGGTTAGGGGTAGATGATTCCCAGTCCTTGATAAAATAGCTTCCGGAAAACTCGCAGTTTGATACATTGATTTTCCGAAAAAAAATTAATTTGCAATTCGCAAAATTGATTGTTCGAAAAATTCATTTTCGCTTATTTGACTGTCGAACAATTGATTTTCGGTAAATTCACTTCGGGAAATCGATTTTCGGGCAATTGATTTTCGAAAAGTGTGGTTTCGACAAACATATTGTTCGGAAAATTGATGGTTCAAAAAATTGATTTTCGACAAAATTACTGTCGATGGTTTTGTATTCGGTGAACTGATTTCGATAAATTGACTTTCGAATAACTTACCTTCGAAAAATGTACCTAGACCCCTGGAAGATAAGGTCCTTCATGTAAAAATTGGACTGTATACCCTACTATATCCAGCACCTATTACTAGTAATATTTCAATATTCTTGTTATACTTTGTTATATCTCATAATGATCAGCAAAAGTAAACAAAATGTTATTTTATTTCTAAACATAATTTTAACATTTGAACAAAGGCTATTAGCTTGAAAATGATTGTTCTTTTATTTTTTTCAGGCCCTGAACTGTCTCAGAACACAAGAAGAACAATTTCTGGTTGGAAACCTAGTCAACGTCTACCAGTGAGGCGATTCATTGCCAGATTCGAAACTGATTTTCAATCAGCGACAAACAAGTTCCTTGACAAGTTTTAATAGTGTATAAGCACGTTATCGTTCTACTTCTGAGAAAACCAGTCTCCTTTATGACTGACCAGAGTTGAAACACAATGTGTACAGTCATTACATTGTAAAAACAAATAGTCGATAGTTATTCTGAGACTGACGAGTCATAATATTGTGTAGAAACGAGATATAAAACTGATATGAAGTTGATGTTGTGCTGACAAAAGACTTTAAATGTGTATTAATATTAAATAGCACCTTTCAAACTCATCCTAGCTCCTCATTAAGGACTAATTCCAGAAGAGGAATATTTTGATAAATAGTGTCGATTCCAGGAAAGAAAGTAGGACTTTTTTTCTTTCTTCCAAATGTTATGTAACTGCTGTGTTTATTTTTTAGTGCCACATATGTAGGTAAGTGTTGGCAGCTCTATATTGATTGATATTTAGTTCATTGTATCAAGATCTATCCGCCATGGGTGACCAGAAGAAGGGAGAGTCCCAGGAACCGAATGATGCCACCCCTGACGGTATTATAGCCCTCCTCCGCAAGATGAGCATGAGGGACAGGTTCAAGTACCTGGCCAGCAACATCACGGTGGAACCCTTACTGGCCTGCTATATAATGCCGAGCGTTCTGGCCGGGCTCGCCACCCAGAACCTGAACCTCGAGAAGGCGTGCCGCGTCAACTTGAGGTATGATAAGCACGTGTGCGACGCCCTCTCGGCGAGGGAGACCGCCAACTACACGGAGGAAGAGACGCAGGTCCAGCAGCTGGTCGCGGGTATGACCGTCTGGAAGACGATCCTGCAGAGCGCCTTGCCCGCCCTCCTGATGCTCTTCATGGGCGCGTGGACGGACCGGCACGGGTGCCGCAAGCCATGCATGCTCCTACCCATAGTCGGCGAGTTCCTCACTAGTATAGGCCTCATCGTGTGCACCTACTTCTTCGACGAGCTACCAATGGAAGTGGCCGGTGTCGTGGAGGCCTTGTTCCCGGCCCTCACTGGAGGGTGGTTCACAATGTTCATGGCCGTCTTCAGTTACCTGGGTGACGTCACGTCCGTGGAGATGCGAACCCTCCGGATAGGCGTGGTGAACGTGTTCGTCTCCCTCGGCGTCCCTGTGGGGATGGCCCTCAGCGGGGTGCTCTACAGGCAGATAGGGTTCTACGGTATCTTCTCCATCTCGGCGGTGATGTACGTCCTCGCGTTCCTGTACGGCCTGTTCGTGCTGAAGGAGGAGAAGAAACCGCGGCCGGAGGCCAAGAAGATGCAGGACCAGACGTGTTGGTTCCTCAGGGACTTCTTCGACTGGAAGCACATCACCGAGACGTTCAAGGTGGCGTTCAAGCACGGCAAGGACCAGAGACGGATGAGGGTCATCATGCTCATGGTGGCTTGTATGGTCATCATCGGGCCCATGCACGGTGAGTACAGACACTCTCATGGTGGAGGTTCCAGGGTTCCATTCCCGGTGGTAGTTTACTGGCATCCTTGCACACAGGAAATAATATCTACACTAGATACCACCTCTGAGGTAGCTGCAGGTATCATGGAGGAAAACTTGACCTTCACTCTCTCTCGGTTAACTGTTACCAAATCTCCTCGCTCTCAGTTATGTCTGGAGGTGGTGTGTTGGGGTAGGAAGGAGCTACTGGGAAAATCGACGAGCCAGTGTTGCAAAATTTATCTTATATTTAATTGAAGATTTACCGCACTAAAACAAGAGAACGACAAAGCTGTTCCCCAATAGTAAGCATGCAGTTTCCTCGGAAATGATATCCAGTTTAGTATGTGAAAAATCACATGTCAATTTTCTTGCAAAAGGTTTGTAGACCCTCATTTTTATAGGAGGCCCATTTTGGGCCACCAACATTGATTGAAAGTCACTAAAACTTGGCGTTCTAGGAATATGTCTAATTTGATTCACTAGTTATAGAGTTCATAAAAAAAATTATCAAAAGCTTTTAATAATACTTTCATATTATGGATTATTCTATAATTTATCTTTAAAATATTAATAAAATGGACTGCCAATGTAAATAAAATTGTCCCCCTCCCCTACCATTGTGGCAACATGAGCTACCAGTTTTTAATTAAAGGATTTATATGAAAATCAGACTGTAGTAAAAAAAACAGTGATAGTTTAGACATTTTGTGACCTTTTTGTGCGACTCTACAGCTTAAGACGTTTTTGTAAAGACTTCAACGAGTTTTTTATGACATCGGAAAAACTGTCTTACTAGCGTCATAAATAAAGTGCGACTCTTTATGATACCATTCATACATTCACCCACAAAAGTAAACTACTATACATAATTTTTCTATGGATTGCGGCTTCACTATTTTTTTAGCACCACGTCTTAGTAACCGTTCGGGTTATGCTCTTATTTACTAATCAAACTAATGGTTTTAGGGATTAGGAAGGCTGTATTTATGGGAAGTGTATCCACATTTGCGTGGAGGGAGAATGGAAAACCATTTGTGAAAAATCCACCATCAATACACCCGACCGGGATTCGAACTTCGATCTCCCCGTCATCGGCACCCTAGTCCACTACGAGAGTAGCGCCTTAGACCATGTTGCCACCGAAGCGGGTTCCTTCGCTATTATGGCAGGTCAGTGTTCAGCAACTGGTAGATCATGATCGACAGGTCTATCTCGCAACATTTTTAAGTCGATCGTGTAATAAAGCTACACCGTCATAAAAAGTCGATCTTAGTATTTTAAACTCGCAAATATATCAAGTACTTTCTAATAATATTTTGAGTTTTACTAAAACTACTTGATTAGTCATAGTAATCAGTAATGCTTCAAGAAATTTAAAAAGCTTAAGGTGGAAGTGTAGGGAACGTGAGTTAAGTGTACAATTTTTGCAGTTTTTTTTATATCAAAACAATTTGTGTTGCCAAAATAAACCAAATAATGTTCCATTTAAATTTTAAAACATAAAAGTTTAATTTTCTTCCCATGATGATATCAACAGTTGTTGAATATCTGTCAAGGATGTCCTGGAATTTAATTAAAACTTTTTCTCTTCATTATAAAAAGTTACTCATCTAATGCTGCTATGTTCATTCAACAAATGTTGATATCACCATGTGAATAAAATTAAACAATTTGTTTCCACTGGAACAATATTTGATTTATTTTGGCAATACAAATTGTTAGTTATGAAAACTGTAAAAACACTACTCTTTTTTTACGTCCCCTAAACTCCCACCTTGATATGGAAAATGTACACTTTATTTATTCTATTTTATTTCTATAAAAGTGGTGATGTAAGTATTTGAGAAAAGATTGAATCCAAGTAAAATATATTATATGCTTGGACAAAAATGAAATCAAATGTAGAGTGTAGAATATATGGGTAACCGCGGGACCCTTGATAAGATTATAAGTTGATCTGGACCCAAAAAGATTGCTAACCAAGGGCGTATTGATCTAGGCTTTCTAGGGAGAAAATTCTACTATACCCTTAGCAAATGGAAGTTTTCTCTAGGTATATATGAGCCCCCCCNCTTTTTCACCTCTTGGGGGGTTTCTCTTGGGGTATTAGGGGCCCCCCCCCCCCCCCGAAGGGAGCCCATCAAATTCCATGGGGGGAATCGGACCACCCACCCTTTCTACGCCCTTGTTGCCGACCCTTGGTGTAGGTAAACCTGGATAGCCCAGACGCAGTGCAAATAGTATTTCCGTGCAGGAGGTTGTTGTGTATTTGTGAGAACCATTGACTGAATTTGGTAAAAGTTATTTTCATTTTTAGATCTTTACCACACAACAAACCAACTTAGTTCCTTTCAAAATACAATTTATAAATAAACCTTTTAACAGCATTTTAATAATTGTACACTTTCACAACCATCCGTATTATGCCACTGGGATTCCCCTCCATTAGTTCACCCGCAAGTTCTCTAGAAAGTTGAGACTTATTTCCTACTTATGCGCACATTCTATCTTCTCACTCACGATATAACGATTTTCTTGAGTCTCAAACGACCCATGGACTGAGACGATTTGAATTTCTCTTATTTTGGTTTCGTGAGGACACGAATACCTCTAAGGTTGTTACATGGTAGATCAGTGAGACGAGCTGCAGACGTTTAGAAATCCCGCATTATTTAAGAATGTGTTTGATATTTTAAAATATTGTTTTCAACTAAATGTAGACGGAAATTATCAGCGAGTTTCTGACCGGTTAAAAAGTTTTTTTAGAAAAATTCAACCACGCTATACGCGAAAATTTGTACGTATGAGTAGAAGGTTAAAAACCTGGATCTAACCTTCCTTCCTCTATCGAATAAAGTCACGTTTTGTTAAGGTCACAACAGAACATTTTGAAAAAAAGTGGGATTGTTTAGTAGAGTGTATGTAAATTATCACACATTAAAAAAATATTACACTTTTTTTTAACAATTTAAACTTTATAACTGTTCAGAATTTTGGTCTACATTTTGATGTGAACGAAATTTTAAATTATCAAATAACTTAATAAATAATCCGTGATTTCTGAACCTCTGAAACGCGTCTCAGTGATCTCCCAAGTATGTATATAGCACCCTCATGAAAAACGAAACGGGTTTATTTATTTCCCTTGTTAGACTGATTTTTTGCTGCATGCTACAAACTACCCTTAACATTTTTAGCACCGCATCTTACTACCCGTTCGGGTTATACGCCTATGTAGTAATTAGGCTAATGATTTTAGGGATTAGCAAGATTATATTTATAGGAAGTGTACCCACATTTGCATGGGGGTAGAGTGACAAACCATTTCATAAAAAACTCAATACCCGACTGAGATTTAAACCTCGACCTCCCCGTCATCAGCAGTCTAGATTATTGTGAGAGTAGCTTGCTAGATCTTGTGGCCACCGAAGTAGGTAATTGTCCTTACTAGGCAATAATTAATCTCGTAATAATGATTGGTATCTAAGGAGCTTTCAGAAACAAATCAGACCCCCTACCAAGAAAATCTACTTTTCCTTTTTCCAATTTGTCCCCAAGTAAAAAAAGAAAGAAAAAAATTTGCAGTTTTGAGTTTTAGATTTGATTTCAAACATTGTTTGTAAATGTAGAAGAGAGACAGGCATGAATAGTCCAATATTCATAGGAAGGGCCTTATCTATGAAAAGCTACTAGAGGTACTTTCAAGTGTTCATAAGTTAAATCACGTAATCTGCAGCTGCCAATTTGATAGAATACCTATAAAATAACACTAAAAGATTTGTATTTTCTGAAAGGTGTTTCAAATGTACTTTCCTTAGAGAGTCAAGATATAGATTGCTTGTAAAACTTATACATAAATATTATATGTATTAGGAAATAGAGAAACTATTTATTTAAGTTTTATTATTTCATAGCAAACAAGTTGACCTAAACATTTCCAATCAATTATGTATGTTTCTCGTTACAGTCTATAAAACTTTATAAGATATGTATAATATGGTTAAATTAAATATAGCTTGAGTATATTTAAATCCATTAAGGTGGTAGATTAGGGATCTAAAGTTAAAGGCAGTTTTACAGCTAAACTTTTTTTTTGTCAAAGTAAATAAAATATTTTTCTCGTAGAAACAAAGTTTAATTTTCTTCACACGGTGATAGCAATATTTGTTGAATATCTGTTAAGACTGCCCTTGAATTTAATGACCACATTTTATCTTAAATTAAAAAGTGTCTCATTTAATGCTACTATGCTCATGACAGATATTCAACAAAATGTTGATATCACCAGGTGAATAAAATTTAATTCTATGTTTCTACTGGAGAAATATTTTATTGATTTTGGTCAAAAAAATTATTTTCTATAAAAAAAACTATAAAATTATTGGTTTTTCCTCGCGTTCCCTTCACTCCCACCTTAATGTGGCTTAGTTGTGTTTGAACTCATCGTTCTACTAACACATAATGAATTATATCCAATACAATTAGTAGTTGTGTAGAAGTAGATTAGATTACTTCAAACCTTGAAATGATACCTTGCGAAACTCTCCCAATCAATTGTAAACACAACATCAAGCAATCAAATAAAGCACAAAATATTATTTATTTTCAAACTAGCGTTTATTTATTTTCTTTGAGAAGGTAAAGCAATCAGGGAAATACATGGATGACCTTGGCGTTAGCAGGAATATTCCCAGACTGGCACAAACCATTCTATTGTGACGAGGATGGAAAATAAAACGATCTCCACAAACAATTGAACAGCTCGCGCCGCATAAGAACAACAAAACAAGGTTTCCTTTTTCAGTCTAGTTCAGTAGCGTAGTATCGAGAATGACTGTGCCAAAGGCATGTATTTAATTTATTTGGAATATCATTTTTAACACTGCATCTTACTACACGTTCAAACTATACAATTATTTACTAATTACACTAATGGTTTTAAGGATTAAGACGATTAAATTTAGACGAAGTGTACCTGCATTTGCGTGAAGGGGAAGTCTAAAATCTTTTTGGAAAAAAACCTCATTACACCCGACCAAGATTCGAACCTGGATCTCCCGGTCATCGGCAATCTAGTCTACTGCGAGAATTGTGCGTTAGACCATGCGATCACCAAAGCGGTTATTTGCTGTATTTAAAGTGTACTTTCTGAACTGACTAATTATATCAGTACATGACTTATAAACTGACTTAGGTTAATTTTAGATCAACACATTTCGGTCTTATAATGTTCTAAAGGCGTCATTCTCGAAATAGATTTGACTATCGATGATGGAGAGAGCGGGGTTCGAATCCTAGTCGACCGTACTCAGGGTGGTTTTCTACAAATTGAAATTTGTTCATTCTCTCTCCAAACAATAGCGGGTGCACTTCTTTCAAACAGTCTCTCTCGTCCTTACCCCTTAGTTTAAGACCTGTGTTAAAACGCACTAATTAAAACAATATTTAGAGGCCAGGACATTTATGTGAAACAGGTGTGGGTAGTAATAGTTTTGGGAGTGAGTGTGTGTGTGTGTCGCACATTAGACTGGCTAAAACAATTAGTAGCAACGTTGCAACATGTTGCTCTTTCAGGAATGCTATGAGGAGAACTCGAGTAATGTTTGTGGAAACGTTATTCTTGTCATTTCTAAACTTTATCCGTTTCGCGGTATGCGACCCATAAGGCTAGTTATACTCGGATCGACATAGTAAGCGCTGGATGAGACCTACATCTAGATTATAGTTGGATCGACACAGGAAGCGCTGGATGAGACCAAACATGTATGTCTATATTACAGTTAGATCAACAAAAGGGGCGCTGGATGAGACTTAAAACCTCTAAATTATAGTCAGATCAACATACGGTGTGTTGGATGAGACCTAATAGTCTAGATTATAGTCGGATTGACATAGAAAGTGTGGTGTGGGATCTATAGACGAATTATAGTCGGATTGACATAGGAAATGTTGTATGAGAAATAAAAGTAAAGTAGACACTATTGACATAAGCTTACCAAGTATTTATTTTACATCTGTAGAAAGTGACCTTTTTTTTTACGGATATGCTTTACTTTTATTTAGCACCACGTCTTACTATCTTTTCCGGTTATATACTTATGTTCTAATCTCACTTGTTTTTTTTAGGGCTTAAGAAGACTATATTTAGACGAAGTGAGCCCGTATTTGCATGGAGGAAGAGTGGAAAACAATTTTTTTTAAAACCTTATAACAGCCGACCGAGATTCGAACATCAATCTCCCCATCATTTGCAGTCTAATCTAACATGAGAGTAGCGCGTTAGAACATGCGGCTACGAAAGCGGGGTGATGCTTTACTTTTTATTTTTTTAAATTTTATTTTAGCACCGCGTCTTACTACCCGTTCGGGTTATACGCTTAAGTACTAATTACACTAATAGATTAGGAATTGGGAAGGTGGAATTTAGAGGAAGTGAACCCGCATTTGCGTGGAGGGAGAGTGGAAAACCATTTAGGAAAAACCACCCCCAGTTCACCCGACCGAGATTCGAACCTCGATCTCCCCGTCCTCGGTGGTCTGACTCAACACGACTGGCGCGTTAGCCAACTACGCCACCGAGGCGGGTCATGCTTTACTACTGTAGGATTTTGGTAGAAATAAATTTTGCAAAATACCAACATTTTGTTTTGCGGCCAACGTTGATTAGATTTTACCATATTATTATTATTATTATTTTATATGTAATGATAATATCCATCAAAAGTTACAGTTTAAGATCACATGACTTGACGTATGAATACGTGAAAATAAATCTAGAAAATTTTCTCTTTGTCAGATGAGGTTCTTCCTATGAAAATTGGACTGTATAGATCCGGGCTACTCACATATTTACGCTAATGGGATAGGGATGAATAATGGAGAATGTTGATTAAATGTGCCCACATTCACGTAGAGGAAAATGGGCACTCATTTAAGAAAGCCAACTCAGGACACTCAGCCGGGATTCAAACCCCAATTCTCCCATCACCTACAAACCAGACCAGACGAGACTCACGCATTAGTTAGTGCACCTACAGATGCGGGTACATAACAATATGTCCTTAGCTCATACGAAAGCGCTTCTGCCTACCGAGTTAAGGGTATAGGGTTTGATTCCAGTCATCAACAGTGAAGAGTTATTGGCACCTGGGAGGGTGGATGTTGTGTCTAGTCTGCAAATATTGTGCTGGTGTAATCAGTTGTTTCAGACCAAGGGTGGTTTTTCGTTAATGGTTTCCCAGTCTCATCTTCAAGAAAATGCAGGTACCTTTCCTCTCCAAATTATACATTTCCAGTCCCTTCCCTATTAAAAAAACTCCGTGGCGTCAACCCGCAGTCAAGCAGTGCCATACGAGTGGCCGCCATATGTTGGTGAAGATAGTGCCAACTTATCCCGTTAAAGGGTGTCATATGGTCAGCACAATGGACCCTTTGGCCGTTAAACTCAGTTTTCTAGAGCATAGCCGCTACTTCTTCATTCAAGTAGCTCCTCATTTGTTCTCACGAGGCTGAGTTGACCCCGTTACAGATCCATTGCTTCACCAAAAAAATCTGGAAGTGCAGGGGATCAAAACCGGGACTTCTAAATGTGTAGCCAGGAACTCTGACCACTATACCAGAGTGTAATTAAATGTGGGTGGACCGAACGGGTAGTAAAACCTGTTGAAAAAAAAAGTTGGTCCAGAAGGTTATTATGGTTGTGCGAAGCTTTGGAAACGTCGAAATAAAAGCCTAAGTATCCTTTGCTTCGGGTCCGGTGGGGGGCTCCTAAATGGTTTTCCACTCTCCCTATACACAAATGCGGATTCATTTCCTCTAAATTCAACCTTCCCAATTCCTAATCTATTAGCGTAATAAATACTTGTGCGTTTAAACCGAACAGGTGCTAAATAAAACGTGGTGCTAAATAAAAAAAATTATAGCAGCTACAAAAACAGTATTTTAAAACAAATTAAATGAGAACGTAAGCAGAGATAAATTCAGATACGTTAGCATGAAATAATATATTGTGATTTTTTTTTATCTAGGTATCATTAATGGATCATTTAAAAATCAAGAAGAATAGTTAGATTAGACTGCCGCTGACGGGTAAATTAAGGTTCGAATCTCGATAGGGTGTACTGAGGGTATATGAAAACTCCAAATACCAAGTTTTAGCCCAATCGGTAAAATAGTTTCAGCTCTAGCCCGGCTTACAGGCAGACAAACGAAATCGCGAAAACAACTTTTTCTGTTTCAGGGGGTCATGAAACGTCGACTTTTTTTTTTTATCAAAATCTTGAGTTCGATTTTTTTACGATCACAATACAAACTTTCTCTCCGAGGTGTCGAGAGAAAATAAAATAGATTCGAAATATTTGGGCAGATCCTCGGTATTTAAACTTTCATTTGTTTATTTTTACACTAAATACAAAACACATTGGTTCTGTCTATGAGATATACGTGATAGTTGTTTCTAGAAATGAGCGACATAGTTCTTCTCACGTCGATCCAACTATAGACCTATGTTTGACGATAAACAAAACTTGATAGTTTGTTTTCTCGCCGAGTTATTCGACACGCTGTTGTCATCAGAAGGCTCGCGTTAGTTCCTTGTTTAGGTTAGCTTCTTGCCGCACCGGTGTCCACGTGGTTTAAGACGCCATGCTCTCCCACTGAACAAGGTCACAAACCCACTTCGGTGGCCGCTTGGTCTAACTCGCTACTATCACAGCAGATCAGACTGCCGATGACGAGGAGATCGAGGTTCGAATCTCGGTCGGGTGTACTGAGGGTGGGTTTCCAAAATGGTTTTCCACTCTCCCTCCATGCAAATGCAGGTATACTTCCTTTAAAATATAACCTTCGTAATCCCTAAAACTATTAGCACAATTATTGGTACATAGGTGTATAGCCCGAACGTGTAGTAAAACATGGTGATATAAAAAATTCACCGTTGACGAGGAGGCTGCAATTCGAATCCCCGTCTGGGTGCCCTGGTAGTGTTTTATTCACGTGTGATTTATCGCCGGGAGCTTGCACATTTCACCTGTCTAGGTTGACGACGGTGCGTTGGTGGGCACGTGGACTAAGATGTATGGCTCATCTAGTTTGGTTGACTGGCAACGGTTAGGTCAGGGTTCGAATCTCAACTGGGTGTAATGAGAGAGATGTTATATAATGGTTTCCCACTCTCTCTCCACGCTATTGTGTTTACTTCTCTTCTAAATTATACCTCCTTCAATTACACACTTTTAGCACTATTAGTGTATTTTTCCCAGCACGTCTTACTACCCATTCAGATTATAAGCATACATCAATTACGCTAATGTGATAGGGATAAGGAAGGTAATATTTTTGGAGAAATGTATCTGCATTTACTTGGATGAGAGAGGAAGAAAATACTTAGGAAAAATCCACCCTCAATACACTTGACCGTGAATCGAATCCCGATCTCCCCGCCAACAGCAGTCTAATTTATTGCGATAGTGACGCCTTAGACCATACTGTCATCGATGCGTGCTATAGTGTAATTAATATTATTGTACCCACTTCTGTGGTCAAATGATCTAAGGTGTCACTTTCGCAATAAATTGAAATGCTGATTACGGGGAGATCGGGGTTCGATTCACGGTCAGGTGTACCCAAGGATGATTTTTTTTTCCTGCGTGATTTTCACTTCGCTTCCTCTAAATTCAAACCTCCTCATCTCTAGCACATTAGCGTGATTAAGACATGTGCGTATAACCCAAACGGATAGTAAGATGCGGTATTGTTTCTCGGATGGGTAGTAAGGCCGTGCCATCGCACGCAAGGGGAGAGGGGGAAAAACAACGCCTGTTTTGTTTGTTTGAGTAGCAACTATTTCCGTGTCGAGTGTGACTAAAGAGTTTCCGGTCGGTCTCGTTACCGATGCTGGTGTTGTGATAGCCTCGGCATTGTTCCAGATCATGGGAGGATATATCGCCGTGCTCCAACCTATCACAACTAGAATAGGATGGCGGCGGGCAGGACTCGTTACAAGCGGAAATTACGATGGGAGTAAGAACGACCTCACTTTCAACATAATTAGAAACACGATTGTTCAACGAGTGATTTAATCTATAAACGTCACTCTTAATTGGGTTTACTTATTCGTTCTAAATTATTTAGCTCTGTGGTACCAGCCCCATGGTGTAGTGGTCAGTGCACCTGGCTACGAGCCCAGGGGTCCCGGGTTCGATTTCTAACTGGTACTTTGGGTGTTCTCCCCGAAAGGGAAATTACCCCAACGGTCACCATGATTTGGTTAGTTAGGTTAAGTTAGGTTTAAGTGGTTCCACAGTTTCCACACCATCATAACCACTATTACCATCATCTCATCGGGACATAGAAAGAGCCTCCACGGAAAGTATGTACGATTAGTACGTTGGGGCGACCCCTGCACAACGGTACATTAGTACTGGCTAATCTTTCCACAAACTGGGCTACGATTGATGTAACTCAGACTCGCAATATTATATTACCTTTGTAGTCAGAGTTTCTGGCTACAGATCCAAAGGTCCTAGGATCGATCCCCGGCACTTCCAGATTTTGTGTGTCCAAAATGGATTCAAACTCGGACCCCGTGAGAACAAATGAGGAGGCACTTGAAAGAAAAAATAGTGGCTCCGGACTAGGAAACTGATATAAACAGCCAGAGGGTTCATTGTGCTGACCACATGACACCCTCTCTCCACGGATGTTGGCACTGTCTTCGCCAACAGACGGTGCCCGGTCGGTCTGTACGTCTCGCTTTGAGGCTGACGCCATGGAGTTAATTTGAGGTATTTAACGTTCACTTTCTGAACCGACTGATTATATCTCCATACAACTTGTAAACTAGCTTAAATCTAGAACAGACACAACATCCAGTCCCCCAACCATTAATTCATCAACGTGAAAGGAAATACCCACAATTCACCAATAATTATTTTCCTTGCCATGCCGGGAATGGAACCAGGGACTCTTAACTCAGTAGGCAGACACGCTACCGACTGAGTTAAGGAGTCGGATAGCTCTAAATTGTTTGATATATTATGCAGTTGTATCAAAGAAATGGTCATAAACTTAAACAGAGCGTGTTCATACGTCAAGTGTAATGTGCAGCCGTCACGTTTGATATAAATTATCAAGAACATTAATAATAAAAGTAAAATGTTATCTATGTTGGCCGAAAAAAATATGTTTTTTTAAGTTCCTTTCTATTAAAATTGGACTGTAGTTGTGATACTATCAGCGCATTTGACTCTGAACAGAAAGATCGGGTTTATTTCTCGAGTTTGGTGAAATGAAGATCTTATTTATTGTTTGATTTAATTGCGGTATTTAAGTGTACTTTTTAAGGTTCAAACGTTTTGTAATTTTTGTGCAAATCTACATCTACAAGACCTTTCTTTTAGATTACTCAACAACTTTTTTTTTATGAAATCAATAGCCCTTTATTAATACCGCCCTTAATTTCACTGACTATAGAAAGTTAATATATAAAATTGTGACTTAGCTATTTATTTTATCACCGCGTTTTAATACCCGTTCGGTTTGTACGCTATTATTACGCTAGTGGTTTTAAGAATTAAGAAGGCTATATTCAGAGGAGGTGTACCAGCATTTGCGTGGAGGGAGAGGGGAAAACCACCCTCAGTACACCCGACCGAGATTTACGTTTTCAAATTGTTTTAATATTTGTGAAACCCGCCTCGGTGGCCGCATAGACTAAGGTGCTACTCTCGCAGTAGACTAGACTAGGCTACCAATGATGGGGATACCGGGGTTCGAGTCTCAGGCGGGTGTAGGACTACTTTAGGTGGTTTTTTCCAAAATTATTTTCTGCCCTCCCTCCACGCAAATGATGGTACACTTACTGTAAATATAACCTCCCTAATCTCTAAAACAACTAGCGTTCATTAGTACATAAGCATATAATCCAAACGGGTAGTAAGATATGATGCTAAAAAAATATTGTAAAAACCGGTTCAACAGAACACCGGAGATCACTGTCAAACTTTAGATTCTAAACAGATAGATAATTATAATATTATTGGCGAAATGAACCGGGCGTTTAGTAACACGTCGAAAGCAAAGCCCGAGGGTATTGTGTAAAGTAGGCCAAACTTTGCACAAGCACTAATCTGCGCGGGTTGAAATCCGCGGGCGAGGCGAGCTAAGCCTCAGTCAAGCCTTCAAGCCACTGCACGAGGTCATGGAACAATTCATTTGCATGTAATGGTCGGTGTTATAGACTTGTCCGGGCCGAGTCCGAAACATGTACCACGATCTGCAAGTCATTCATTCGTACAAACCCTGCCTGATTCATGGTAGATAAAATGATTGGATTTAGTTCGATCAAAAGTTGGACTTTCATATAGAAAAGTCGGCAAATTAATTAATTAGTATAGGTTAAAAAATGGTAATAAATCAACTTTTATTTAAGTGGTATGTTGCAAAAAAAATTACTGCTAAACTTTTCATATAGTAAAAAACTAAAAAGTAGGAAGTTAAAAATATCTCATTTTCTTTTGTATTTAAACTATTTTTAAATACTGTATTTAGCTTTGGTTACAGGTGTCCTTTGGTTAAGGGAAATATATTTATTATTGGAATGTTGCTAAGGGGGCCGCCTCGGTAAGCTAGAAATTTCCCCCAAGACGTACAGCTCTAACGCAATATTTCACGTTATTTCAAAATATAGTTAACGCCAAAATGAAGTCGAAAGATTCCAACAAGGCACTTTTTCCTTATCAGCCCTATAGTTTTACTTTAATTAATAGAAAAAAGTGTAAGCGTGTTTATGGAGCTTTGAGACTAGGCTCTAACAAATGAAGTAATTATTTGATAGGCTCACAACAGGAAATTTTAATATATTTGAGAACTAGCAGCGATCTTTCCGCTTTACCTTAAGATAAAAAGTTTCGTAGGTCTCATTCCCCCCTTTCTTAGTGACGTGACAAAGTGCGGTTGCATGTGAAGAACAAGAGAGAGTATATGCCTAGACAGAATATAGTCGTTTCAGAGAACTACACAGATCATTGTGGCCTGACAGAGAATGAAACTTTCTCTTTAACCGCAGCGTCCACCTTGTTTTTTTATTTATCTGGCACCGCGTCTTACTACTCGCTCGGGTTATAATCTTGAGTACTAATTACGCTAATGGATTAGGAATTGGGAAGGTTAAATTTTAGAGGGAGATGACCCGCATTTGCGTGTAGGGAGAGTGGAGGCCCATTTAGGAAAAGCCACCCTCAGTCCACCCGACCGAGATTCGAACCTCGATCTCCCCATCCTCGGCAGTCTAGCTCAACACGAAACGAAATTTTGTGAAAATATTACATTTCCTTCCCATGTATTATTAATTTAAAAATGCTAAAATTGACTTTAAATTATTATGTTCTAATGTTTGGTAAACACACGTGTTTGTGTCTGTATGCCTTCGTGTAGCACGGTCAGGCTGTGGGTCGTGTGGTTAGGAAGGTGGACTTCTATCTTTGGGTTAGGCGAGGACTTGCTTCGATTACGGGTGATGGTGTCTTGCTAACTGGTTCTGTACGCTACAATAATTGTCATAGGAAGTGCCTTTTAGAAAACACAATCGTATTTTTTCCATCAAAATTAATAAAATGTTACTAGCATTTTATTATTGCTAGGTATTGATAATATAATTATATAAAAAATGACATCTATATAATAACACGAGTATGAATCTATGAAAGCAGAAATGTATCTGAATTTGCGCGGAAGGATATTGGGAAAGTATTTAGAAAAAACTTCCCTTAATACAATCCGCATCGTTGGTCAAATGGTCTACGGCAGAGTTTTTCAAACTGTGTTACGTGAGCCATCTCAGGCTCGGTGAGGCGATTATAGAATATTCTTTATTTGTCGTTAACACTATCAACTATAAAATAGCATCAGTAATTAGGATTGCCAATTTTTTCCAATTTGAACAAGGTAGATTTTCCAAAGATGTAATCAGAACAGTTGATGTTTTCCATTTTTTTTAGTACTTTTATATTTGTAAAATTTAACTTAAAATTAGTGTATAACTTGTATGAGGGCATCAAAATGTATTTTTTTCTGGAGCAAGGGCTACACCGATCTAAAAATATTGGGGAGCCCTAAGGTGTAAGATGCTGCTGACAAGGAAGGTCAAGGCTCGAATCTCGGTTGGGTCTACCTGAAGGTGTTTTTTATCTAAATGGTTTACCACTCTCTCTTTACACGCGAATGCGGGTACACTCCAACTAAATTCAACCTTATTTTGATCCCTAAAACATTAGCGTAATTATTACATAGGCGTACAGCCCGAGTGGGTAGCAAGACGTGGTGATAAAAAAAAGTTATACACGAAACCGGGATCCAAACCCCGATCTCTTCAACACCGGAAATCCAACTCGCTTAAGACAGGGATTTAAGGCATACTTTTGCAAGTACGGCAATAAATTTCTCAGTTCCTAATACCATAGAGCAGGGGTTCCAAAACTATGCGTCGCGACGTCCTGGGGCGTCGAGACTATAAGCAAAAACTAAAACTTATAATGTATAGTTAAATGCAACATGCAAATTTTCAATACGTGCGCTCGTACATTTTTTAAAGATTGGAATAAATCATACAAGAAAACACATAATGTTTTATAATATAAATGACAAATTTTTTTAATGCCACCAAATCAAATTTGGGCACTTTAAAAAAAATTGGGTACAAGGGCATCGCACGGAAAATCTGACATGTGAAGGGCGGCGCGGTCTCAAAAAGTTTGGGATCCCCTGCCATAGAGTAAATAAATAATTATTCTCATCTCCTCTCAGGGGACTTCTAGAGCCCCACCCTCGTCCCTAAAATTAATTTATGGGCACGGCCTTGCTTGTAGGACAACAAAGGCTACCTCCATGGTGAGTTTGATGTGTATGAGTGATTATCTTGTTAACTCTAAACGTGAACACCGGGAGAAACGACCTTTAATTGGAAGGACCCTGGTTTATCCCAGGCTCTATTATGTATGTTATGAAAGTATTGTCATCAGCGAGCATCCAAGGTCACCACCTTACGTTGAAGCTTGATAAAAATGTGTTGCGAGTAGTGTTAGACGACACTTAAAGCGTTCATCACTCACCTCTCCTCCGTAAACACAAGGCCTTAAGGCGGCCGCCTAGGTCAGAGAGAAAGTTTCAATCACTGTCAGGCTACACAGCTTAAAATACAACGATCTGTGTCGTTTTCTGGAACTACTTCTCTATTCTGTCTGTCCCTTTCGCCCTTCACATACAACCAATCTATGGCATGTCAATAAGAAAGAAAACTATGAAACTTCTTATCTCAATGTGAAGAGGAAAGCTCTCTGTTAGTTCTCAAATATCTTAAAATTTTCTCTTTTGAGCCTATAGCAAATTTCGGATCTGTGTTTGTTAGAGCCCTTTTTCATCAAGTCTAGTCTCATAGCTCCGTGAATATGCTTATAAAGTCGTTAAATATGAACACATTTTCACATATTTATTTCTATTGATAAAACACAATATTATATAGGGTTGTTAAGAAAATGGAGCTCTTGTGGATCTTTCGACTTTCGGCCAAACTAAATATAATATTACTCAAATAAATATACATTTAATTAAATTTTCTCAACAATGTCATGAATATAGTGAAACTTAATGATAATATTGATGGATTGAAAAATGACACATTAACACGGTAATCGAACACGGGACATTTGGCTTGGTGCACAAATGTTCCACCATTGAGCATTGAGCTATCCAAGGTTCGTATTCGGTGTTTAATTAGAAGCTTTTTAAATGAAGATAAAAAACTACATTCAAGTTCTACGACACCCATGGCAGATACTCAAGAACTGTTGAGATGTATAGAAAAATAAATGTATTCACTGGAGAAATATTTAATTTTGCTTGGCCACATAAATATTATTGGTATAAATACTAAATATGCACACATGTCAGTATTTCATTGAGTCGTCTCATTTATACATTATTATTACTAGGTGTTCTATCTTACGACAGGTCCATTCCTTTTGTCAGTTAACTTAAACCACCAATGCATCCTGTCCTCTGCCTTCTTCTTTAGCTCCCAGAATTATATTCTTTCCTTCAAGTCATCCAATATTTGAATCCTCCCTACTAAGCTCCTCTTTTCCTCAACTTTATTGCAGTGATATTAAACATAGGGTCCACGTACCCCGGTGGTACGTGAAGACATCTTAGGGGTATGTAAAATTTAAATTTATCTACATAAACATAAAAAAAAATAGCACCCCTCTTTAGGAGATTGTAAAGACTGATGGAAATTTGAATATATGTGATTATAAGCATATTTCTGAGGTCAGGCTGGAATTATTTTAACCTTTTATTTCTCTCTCTCTCTAATGATCTCGAAGAAACTTCGCGAACTGCACTCACGTCTCTAATCATTGTGACCCACTCACGCGCGCCATTGTTCGTGACGTCATCTCTCGTCTGGGGAGATACAGAAGTCTCGTACTTACTAATCCATTCCTCGGTAACTTTGGTGTTTTCCATGGGCGTTGATATGTGGGTTAGGGGGAGGGGTTAAGGGGGGTAACAACCACCTGGACATTTTTGGACTATCCACCTCCTGGAAATGGCCGTAACCCCCCAGCCCCTCTGTAAACAGTTGGACCCCCCTGTAAATGGTTGAATCCCCTCATATAAATTGTTGAACCCCCTCACGTAAATTGTTGAACCCTCACTGTAAATTGTTGGACCCCACCCCAGCGCTTATAAATTGTTGAAACCTCATTGTAAAGTGTTGAACCCCCTCATGTAAATGGTTGAACAATCATTGTAAATTGTTGAACCCCCTCATGTAAATTGTTGAACCCTCACTGTAGATTGTTGAACCCTACCCAAGCACTTATAAATTGTTGAACCCTCATTGTAAAGTGTTGAACCCCCTCATGTAAATGGTTGAACCCTCAGCGTAAATTGTTGAACCCTCAATGTAAATTGTTGAACCCCCTCATGAAAATTGTTGAATCCTCATTGTAAATTGTTGAACCCCCTCATGTAAATGGTTGAACCCTCATGTAAATGGTTGAACCCTCATTGTAAATTGTTGAACCCCCTCATGTAAATTGTTGAATCCTCATTGTAAATTGTTGAACCCTCACTGTAAATTCTTGGACCCCACCCCATCGCTTATATCTTGTTGAACCCTCATTGTAAATTGTTGAGCCCCCTCCTGTAAATTGTTGAACCCATCCCCTAGAAATGGCTGTAACCCTAGGCCCCCGTGAAAAATGTTAGACCCCCTTTGTAAGTGATCTACTCCTAAAATTGGGGGTTCCGAACATGCGGATAGAAACTAAATAAGATTGATTTTTTAATAAATATACATAAGCCCGTTAGGGCTTTACACTTACATACTAAGTATGCTAATGTGTTAGGGGTGAGGAAGGTTGAATTTTAGAAAAATGTACCGGCATTTTTGTGAAGGGATAGTGGAAAATCATTTAGGAAAAACTACCCTCAGTGCACCCATCCGGGATTCAAACCCCGATCTCACTGTCATCGGCAGTCTAGTCTACTGCGAGAGTGACGCCTATAAACTAGGGGTCTGCAACCGGTCGATCTCGTGGCAATTTTCAGTATATCACGTAATAAAACCACATGGTCATTATAGTTCGATATTTGAGTCTTTTAAACTCGCACTATATATTAAGTACCCTAAAATAATATTTGAGCGTGACCAAAAATACCTTGATCGGTCTTAATCGGTAATGTTAAGATAAAATTAATTAGTTTAGTATGAAAATGTACTTTTTATTTATTCTATATTTATTTTTTATAAAGATGGTGACAAGTATTTGAGGAAGGATTGAATGTAAGGAAGATTATAGACAGAAAAAAAAAGCAAAAGTGTTGTGGAGAGTTATGGATGATCGTGGACCTTTGTTAAGTTTACAATTCTATCATCATTATTATTATTAGTGCCGCGGCTTACTGCCCGTTCGGGTTATACGCACTTACGCTAATGTGTAATGGTAGGGGGAATGTGAGATGAAATGGAGGACCTACAGTTTAACGTGGGATCCGAACCACGGTAGAGGCCTGACATTCCACACATTCACAAGTTGTGATTAATATACATCTTGTCAGAGGTGAAAGAAGGGTTTGGCAATCAGATAAATTTGTGCCGGGACCGAGGATTTAACCCCGGACCCCCAGCACAGTAGTCTGACACCTTAACCCTAGACCGCCGGGTCACCTTACAATTCTATCGAGGCACACCCCGAAACCTCAAAAAAGGTTATGCAACCCCCCTCCCTCGCATTAATATAGAAACCAATACGATGTTGTAAGGTTATAGTAAGATTTACAATTTAACAACAACAAAATTAATTAATAGTACCACTTTAAATTTACAATATTAAGTATAAACACGCTAAATTTAAATTAGTCTTTGCAGGCCTAGCAACCCTAGCTCATAAGACTCAAGAAAAATCCATCAAGCTTGATTATAAGTTAGTGAGATCCTTGAGCTTGGTGTTTACTACAAATAGTTTTGATTTAAGACAAACGCACCAGTTTCGTGCTAAGCCGAGGACGGGGAAATCGAGGTTTGAATCTCGGTCGGGTGAACTGGAGGTTTTTTCTCCAAAATTGTTTTCCACTCTTCCTCCACGCAAATTCGGGTACACTTCCTCTAAACATAACCTTCCTAATCCCTATAACCATTAGTGTAATTAATAAATAGTCGTATAACCAGAACGGGTAGTAAGACGCGGCGCTAAGGGGGAAAATAATGCTAAACTCTCTTATACCTTTATTATAACTATTATGTATCACAAGATGATAAATGATTATATCTGAATCAAATTCAACTAAATAAAAGGTAACAACTTAGTTCCGGGAATCAAACTAAGATTATTGTATTTCCGTATCAATGCTCTACCACTGATCCATCAGTTACCACAATCAAGTTCATAAATTAATGAAACTTGGGGCCAAGATGAGAGACGAACCAGGATTCTTCAGTAGTAGAGCATTGGCGCTCAATGCCAAAGGTTCCGGGTTTTGATTCCTGTTGTTAATTTGCATTTGATTAAATTTATCAAACTTTTAATATTCTATGGCTACGTTAGATTTTTGTAAAAAAAAAAATTATTCAGATAGCCCGGACCGATACACCCAATATCACCTCTGAGACAACTGTATGTCTTTGGTGGGGTGGAAGGTTGACGTGAAAAAAAAGGCAGTGTTTTTGCAATTTTATAGCAAAACTTTTTTTGTTAAAAATAAATAAAATATTGCGCAACTATAAACATAAAATTTAATTTTCTTCAGCTGCTGATATCAACAGTTGTTGAATATCTGTCAAGGATGCCCTGGAATTTGGTGAGAAACTTTTTAAATGAAGAGAAAAAGTTGTCATTAGATTCTAGGACATCCTTGGAAGATATTCAACAACTGTTGATATTACCATGTGAAGAAAATTAAACTCTACGTCTCTCCTGGAGAAATATTTTATTTATTCTGACAGAAAAAAGGTTTTGATATAAAAACTTCAAAACACTGAACTTTTCTCGCGTCTCCTTCCACCTAATCTTATTAAGAAAATATTTATCTACGTTCTTTCTTGGTTAATTATTGCCAAATATTATGTCTGAAGATACTTCTGGCAACACCGACGAACCAACGTTTCAAAATTTGTCTTATATCTAAGGGAAAATTAATCACACGAACAAAAAGATAACAGCAACGCTGTTTCTCCAATAGTATTTTATTTTATTTGAGGTATTTAACCTGTACTTTCTGAACATACTGATTATATAAACACACGAGACATTTTATGAGCGAGATTGAAAGAGCCTACCAATTTGGCCGGGAAAGGTACTTTCACATACCTTCCAGGGATCTTTTTACACGTCACAATCGGCATGGGACCGACGGTCTTACTTCCCCTCCAGAGTAAGTTGTGCTACGGAATGTTATCGCACAAGAAATATCTGTCGCTCTCGGCTGGTTTTGAACCCACGAGTCCTGGGGCGAGTACTTTATCCCAAGAGCACCGGGGTTGACTCCCCAAAAGTAACTGCGTAGTTATCTCAGAGATGATATCCAGCTGTAGTAAGACGGTGGAGCGCGGGAAAGGGAGGTAATGGAAGGATGTGCTTGGCATGGAAGGGAAAAAAAAGTAGTAGTTTTTTTAGGAGGCCATCTAGTGGCACCGTATTGTTTTATTAAGATGTGATTACATAACACCTCAGTGACAATCAGAAACAATTGTTGGGGGATGTAGTCGCAAAGCTAGCGTGGGTAAATCACATGATTGTGGACAGTTCCAAGGTCAACCTCAAGAACGTGGACAACTTTTCCATTAGATTAAATCTGATAAGAGTGGGTGTTTTTATTTAAGGACCATCACAGAAGAAGGCATTAGTTCCACTAGATTAGCGCAATCATCAAATTAGTTTTGACTATGTTTTTACAAAAAAAAAAAAATTCTTTTTTGTGTATTACAACATTGTCACCCGCTTCAGTGGCCGCATGGTCTAAGACGCTACTCTCACAATAGATTAGACTTCCAAAGACGGGAAGATCGAGGTTCTATCTTGGTCGAGTGTATTGAGGGTGGATTTTCCTAAATGCTATTCCACTCAACCTCCACGCAAATTCGGGTACACTTCCTCTAAATTCAACCATCTTAATCGAAAAACACATTAGTATATAAGCGTACAATCCGAACGGGTAGTAAGACGAGATGCTAAAAAAAAGTGTTACAGATACAATCATTTATAAGTACAGTACGTCTCTCACGTATATAAAATACAGTTGAAAAATGACACATAGACATGGGAATTGAACCCAGGACATTTGACCTATCGAGAAAATGCTGTAGCTTCGACCAATTCAAGCCGAGCTGCCGGTGACTGTAATTCAACGATAATTCTAGGAGATGATGTATTCGCATGTCCATAACAGATTCTGTCCAAAAGAATGACTCTTGACAACGGGACTCCTGGATAGCTCAGTGGTAAAGCATTGTTGCGCTAAGCCAAAGGTCCCGGGTTCAATTCACGGGTCCATGTGTATTTTTCAACTAATTTATATTTAATTAACTTGAAAGAAAAACATGTAGGCTGTAGTTTAAAATTTAGTTTAATAAATAAGTAGAAGCTCCAGTATAAAAAACTGAGATTAACGGCCGAAGGGTTCGTTGTGTTGACCACATGACACCCTATATCTGCAAATGTTGGCACTATCATCGCTAACGGCGGTAGACGCTCGGTAGATTTATCTCGATTGAGGGCTTTCGTCATGAAGTTTTTTTATCACAACTTATTTAGGGATTTATTGTAAGAAAATATGCTGGCCTTAACTTCACCCAGAAAAAGACATTATTATACTCGTATTTGGAGGTCCCTGTTGTTAATAACATACCTCAACTCTTTGATACAGTTGGCTAGAACTCGTAAATTTACAATAAAACTATTGCACATGAATCATTTCTAATTAAACATTAATGGAGGTGAAGAGTTTAGAGAAGTTATTAATACTGAACATTGTTGAAATAGTAGATTATATTTGGATAAAAATTGCGTTTTTGACCATTTTATTAACAAACTCGTATCTCTACGTTTTTCTAACAAAAAAAAATCCCCTAAATCTGTGTGGTTCAAATGCTAGTTCCTCGATTGTTAGTTTACAGCGCCACGTGACTTATACTGCACGTTTCAAAACGATGATCTCTTGTTTTCCACTTGCCACACACAAACACTATCAAATCCCTGACCTTCGACAATCTGAGACTCGCTTCAACAGAGGACTATATCAATATTTTGTGGGTAAAAAAAAGCATACCAGTTCAAAATATTTATTTAAAGGGTATACGTATGCTTTGGAACAACCAATGTCTGCCACGGCCGAGACAGCTGAGGCGCTATACCCGAGAGACTTTGATGTGAATACCGTTCTGGTCAGAATCCGAAATTAACACGGTGTCGGTAACCTTGGCGGTCTAGGGGTAAAAGATATATAATTCAGGATTTTCATTTTGGCTGTTTGTGTCTAAGGTATCGGAAGAGAGTCTCTTCCGAGGAGATACAATTCAGGATTTCGGAGATATAATTCCAATTTTTAAAGGAGATATAAATCAGGATTTTCGTTTGGGATGTTTTTGGCAAAAGTATNCAGGATTTTCATTTTGGCTGTTTGTGTCTAAAGTATCGGAAGAGAGTCTCTTCCGAGGAGATACAATTCAGCTCCCCCAGTCACAACAGACGGAAGTGATGAAAACAGAGTGAGACATTTTTTAAACTTGTTTTAATTTCATGTTCGATTTTTTTTAATTGCCCCGCCTTTTCCATAAATTGCTTCAAACCTTGGTCAGTTTATGCTTAAATCCCGATTTGATCTTAAGCTTTTGGTAATTATAGCCACTCTAAAGGTATCATTTGATTTGAAATTACAATATCTACCAAAACTGAAGGGATGTGTCGTTTCTCTAGGATCTTGTTTCAATATTGCTACCTACAAGCTACAACTGTTAAAACCCCTGCCTATTAGTCACTATCTAATTAAATGTTAAACCCACTTTGGTGGACGATCGGTTTAAGGCAGTGGTTTTCAACCTGGGGTAGGCATACCCACTTGGGTACGCGAATACATCTTAGGTTGTACGTAAAAAAAAGTAGTATGAACATCAATGTTTTATTAGCTCTGATATTTTTCTACTACGTCTAGAATAAAGGTAACGAACGGTTTCATTTGAGGGGTGGGAAAACGATGTAAGTATGGATGGTGAGTCATCGGCCATACCAGCCAATGAGTGACTCCTCAGACCACAAGACTTAATAGGGCTGTACTAAGTATCACACTTGGATTAGAACACACTTCAAGTCTACTAAGATTTTAACTACCCTCTTCCAAAATATATATAAATTTGAGATTAGACCCATAGATCACAAGGGAAAAAAGAGGTTTTTAACATTCAATTTAGGATTTAGTACGGAGTGTATCGGCATCCCCTTTAATTGAATTAACAACATGCATTTCAAATATTCCATACGCTAAGAAAAAAATAAAATATGTATCAGTCAAGGTTTGAACCGTCAATGTTGATTCCAGAGTCGGAAACGCTAGCAATGAGCTAACTTTGTTAGTTGATTAACGCTTGTATATACACATTATTGGAGTTGTTCCTTTTAATCGAGTATTAATATTTTATAACTAAAAACTACCACACTATCTTGTCAATCTTGTCCGCCTGTTGGCTAAGTAAGTAGAACTTCTGCTTACGGTGTCAAGGGGCCCGGGTTCGATTCCTGGTACGGGCAGGATTTTTCTATTCTCGCACAGGGTTTTTTCCCTGTGCGCGAACGGAAAATAGTGCTTGGAGGGCTGGCCTGTTTTGCTCCCACGGCACAGATGTGGGGGAGGGGGTAGATATAGACATAACTGAGGCGAAATGTAAGTGTGTTTACAAGTTGACGTCATCTACTAGTGATGGTCCCATTTGATCGACTTGGGCTGGCGAACTAACACTAACTATAAACAAAGGAATGTTGGTCGACGCGGGAGTTGTCTCAGTTTGTAGATGGTTCTTGAAAGAGTTGGACGCTTTGAAGTTTGTGTCTAAACATTGCTATAACTTGTGTTACATTTTGTGCGGTTGTACTTCACGGATACCAGGTTCGTAGAGGAAATATTTATTACATTTCTTTTGTAATTAATTTGGGGTAGTTTAGAATACATACTGGTTATTTTCCTGAGACACTGTTCAATTCTTGATGTTTGACAATAATTAGAATTAAAGGTACAACTATATGTGAAAACAATGGAGCAATTTACAAGTAAAATCATAAAACTGTATTGTCAATAATAAATAGTCAAAACTTATTTATAAAGTTGAAAAATCATTATTTAAGTCATATAACATTTCATTAATGGCAATGCACGATGGCCATAATAATTGATAATATTTACTTTAAAACTAATCTTGTATTCTTTAATAATTGTTACTATTGACGACAATTTTATGCTTATTTTTATTAATTCATTGCACCGATTTTATTATAGTATTTGTGCTTTTAATTCTAGTTACTGTCAAAATCAAGATTGAACAATGTCTCAGGAAAGTTTGGGGTAGCTTTCCCATACAATCCGCTCCAGTGGTTGAATGGTCTAAGGCTTGACTCTCGCAATAGACTGAATTACCGTAGATTGGGGTTCGAGTACCAGTTGGTTGGTTTTCCACTTTCCCTCCTCCAAATTAAACTTGGTGTAGTGCTAAGAAAAATTAATCAATGATATGTAATGTAACTTACAAAATGTACTATTTTTGACCGTAAAGGTGTGTGTAGGATTCTTGTCCATTTTACTAGTGTATTTAATTTGTTTGGTCAAAAGAGAATCCTCAAATTCATATAGTTATGAATAGGTAGGCTATATTTAGTTGGGGAGTCAGTTTTTCTAGCTCAGGATAATAAAAAAAACTTTGGGCCAGTTTCATAGCCTAAAGTGCGGCGCTATACTAAATACAAGACGTCACCTACCTGAAAATGAATGGAATGGGCCAGTTTCATATGCGAAACTGGCCCATTCCATTTTGTTCTAGGTAGGTGTCGTCCTGTATTCAGTATCGACTCGCACTTTAGGCGTACTAAATCTGACTATGAAACTGGCCCTTTGTCTGACTATGAAACTGGCCCTAAATTACATTCCTCGGGAAATAGGATACAATATAACTTTAGCCTTGTTTTCTATAATCGGTTAATTGCATACTAGTAATTAGCAACGGGTAGGCCCATATCAAATTTGGACGTCCCTCCTTTTACAGAAAACATGAGTTAATTATGACAGTCAATAAATAGAATCTTAACCTAAATCACAAATTGAGGGCACCAGCGAACGCAATTTTTCCCACCCCTGAACCCCACAATAATATAAGTGAGACAAAGTAATATTCTATTTTTAGCATCGCGTCTTATCCGCTTCGGTGGCCTCATGGTCTAAGGTGCCACTCTTGCAATAGACTAGATTTCCGATGAAGGGGTGTACTGAGGTTGGCTTTTCTTATATGGTTTCCCCACTCCCTCTATACGCAACTGCAGGTACACTTCCTCTAAATTCAACCTGCGTAATTAGTAGCCTACACAAACGTATAATCCAAAGGGGTGGCAAGACACGGTGCTAAATAGAAGCACTACGTCTCATTACCCGGTCGGGCTGTACGCGTGCTAATGTGTTAGGAATTGGGAAGTTTACCCTCATTTGCGTTAAGGGATGGGAAACCACCCCCTCCCCCAGTGCGCCTGACCGAGATTAAAACCCCGATCTTCCCGTCATCGAGGATTTTGAACAAATGTTTTCACAAAGGTTATATAAGGTTCACTAAGGTTTCAGTAGAAGTAGATTTTAATTATTATGTAGCTACTTTCTATCTTAATCAGGCTGTAGAAATTCCTCTTACAAATGAACATTTGGAACACCTTTTAGATAACATAAATAAATTCATTTTGCGGTCAACATATAAAATATACACGGAGAATATTAATACCATGTAATGGTGACTGCAGAAATATTAGCGGTTTGAAGCTTATTTATCAAAAACACTTAGTTCATGTATTTTGTAAAATAAATGCCAAGGTGACTATTCATTACACTACATAAACATGTTGACAGGGAACGTAGATAAGTGTCAATCAAGGGCTGCACTTAAGTGTTTGTTCATGGTTTATATTATGCCCTTTTTTTTACTAAACAAGTTTAAAAAAAGTGAGTGGGTGAATTCAACTTTAATGCATCTTCTAATCACCGCGTTTTAGTAAATACCACAAACAGGTCATATTTTTTGCAAATGTCCACAAGTTAATATTCAGTTTTTTGGAAACAATATCACTTCCTTATGACATCGTAAGGCCTTATAAATTTCAAATATTATTAAATTAAGGTTTCTAGTTTTTAGAAAGTAGTATATAGACTAGACGGGTTGAGTTTGATTTTAAACGCAAAATAAAATCAGATCTTAATTCCCATTCGGGTTGTACGTCTATGCGATAATTACATTGTGTAAAGGTGACCTGGTGGTCTAGGGGTAAGGTGTCAGACTTCTGTGCTGAGGGTCCAGGGTTCAATCCTCGGTCCCGGCACAGATTTATCTGATTGCCAAACCCTTCCTTCACCTCTGACAAGATGTGTATTAATCACAACTTGTCAATGTGAGGAATGCCAGGCCTCCACCGTGGTTCGGATTCCACGTTAGACTGTAGGTCCTCCATTTCATCTCACAATCACCCTACCATTACACATTAGCGTAAGTGCGTATAACCCGAACGGGTAGTAAGACGCGGTGCTAATAATAATACATTGTGTAAAGGAAGAGGAAGATCGAATTTTGAGGAAATATACCTGCATGGAGATAGTGTAAAACCATTTAGAAAAAAAAAATACCCTTGGGATTTGAACCCCCGTCATCGTCATACCATCAAAAGATCAGCCTTTTTGAGCTCAAGGCACACAACAACGCGCTAAAATATTCCACCATTGGTTTTTTTAAGAGATTTTATCATTTAAAAAAAAGTATTTAGTTAAAATTAAAATCATTTATCAATTTAAGAAAAAAAATTACATGGCCCAGCTGCTGATCCTCTGTGACACAAAGGTTGCAAAACGATGCCTTAATATAATTTGACCTCCGAAGCGGGTTCGCGTTAAATTAATTGGTATGGTATGTCCTTGATTATTTTGGTGTGCGTAAATTACTACGATGAATGAGACAATCTTTGTATTAATGCCTGAGTAATGTAAGTGTGTGTAATTTTAACACCTTAATTCAGTCGGTAGCTGATCTCTCAGTGATATATTAAAGGCTGTGTTTAGGATTAAGCTAGTGTAAAAGTCGTGTGCTGATATCAGTCTTTCAAAAAGTGCAAGTTTAATACCTCAAACACTACATGCCAGAATAGGCCAAAGAAATTAGTTTGTTTTAAGTGGTCTTTATACTCGTTGTTTTAATGGTTTTCCACTCCCTCCATTTCCTCATTCCTAACACGTAAACGTATAGTTTGAACAGCTAAAACTGAATATCTTACACCCAAGAAATTATTTCCTGGTCCTTTAAGAAACATAAGCAATGTTTGCGATACGTTCTTCTGTTTTTGTCCGGGTAGTAAGACTCGGAGGCGCACACAAACAAAAATAGTGGCAACCCACGGATACAACATTTGTATTACCTGTTTTGAGTCAAAAATGACAGCTTTACCCGCTTCGGTGGCCGCGAGGTCTAACGCGCTACTCTCGCAGTAGGCTAGACAGCTGATGACTGGGAGATTTGAGTGTTCAGAGATTCTTTCTAAAAATAGTTTACCCCTCTCTCTCCACGAAAATGCGGGTACATTTAAAAAATAACCTAACAGTTTGATTAACCACCTGTTAGAAGCGATAACGAGTTTGTTGGAACGGGTAGGTACTATCAATATCTTGTTGAGAGACTTTGAATGAACACGCAATTATAAAAAATCTGTCTCGCCGGGAATGGTAATGTGAAGGTCGGCATTCTATTTCCATGACAGGTGGGTCAGACGAGATGTCTTGTAACGGCGTCTCATCAAAAATGATCGCATGATCGCGGATTAGAAAGTTACTGCAATCAAGGTAAACAGTGTCTTAGGTTACAAGGTCTCGCGTTTGAAGAACGGCCAAATGCCAAACTGATTAAGATCTATAATTAAATATCTGACGGGTCTTGAGAGCAAGCTTATTTGATATTTTATAGGAGGGCCAAAAGCTTTATTAAATATTTATATATTTATTTATTCATTCGTTCATCACCGCGTATTATTACCTGTTCAGGTAATACGTAATGTATGATAATTATTCTAGTGAGGAAGGAAGAATTTTCGATGTAATTTACCTACATTCACGTGGAAGGAAAAACCATTAAGGGGAAAAAAAAATCCACAGTAGATCCGAACCACCATCAACAGTCCCAGTCTATTGCGGGAGTAACGCCTTGGACCAGTGGTTCCCAAACCCTGGGTCGCACGATATGGCAGTAATGTGTGCAGTGCATTCGTATTTGAATGATTACTCAGCATTTTCCGCGGACAAAGTTTCTTGTTATCTGTGAAGCCATTCTAAAATGGTCAGAAACATCCTTTTCAATGCAGTTTTCAACCAAATATCATTTAATATTTCAAAAATGTTAAGTATTAGGAATTTCTATTAACGCTTTATCTTCATTAAGGTTGAATCAGAAATGATCCTCGTGTGCAATATTGTTCGTGTACAGTTACGATTTCTAGCTGACTGTAAAACAGAGTTGATTGACATGTGATGCACGCTCTTAAAAAGGTATTTACTTACTTTTGTGAACGAGGATTTTCAGGTCTTGTAACAATCTATATCCTCAATATGATTGCACGCTACCTATCAACGTAGGATTCAAACTCGAAGAGCTCATCTACTAAATAAAGCAGAATCATGGTTGTCGTTGAAAAAAACTTTTTTTTTTATCCACTTACTGAACATTGTAAAAAGTCACATTTTCAATAAAAATGTGTGCCTTACATTTTGTTTTATTATTAAGTTCTAGAAACTTTATGTAATGAATGACCCTTTGGGTCACCAGTACAGAAAAATATTAGAAATAGGGTCGCGGCCAAAAAAAGTTTGGAAAGCACTGCCTTAAGGTAAGCGCCCACTGGGTCGGTACCGCACGGACGGAACGGAAAGTACAACTAATTCGTAGCATTATTTGTTACCAAGATGCGCCCACTACGTCGGTACCGCCGGCAACGGACTCTCCGCCGTTCCGCCATCCGACAGAAAGTCCGGGCGAGTGAATTAAAATCAAGTGCGGGCCGGAATTTTTGGCGTCATCTTCAACCAGATCAGGAAATAATGTGTAGTATTCGCCAAACATAAGTCTTTTCCTGTTGATGTGAACCCAGAATTGTCGTTTCGTACATTTTCTTCTTTCCTCTTCAATTAAAAGGCAACTAAGAGCTAAACATTCTTCATCGCTTTCCATATTTAAATATTACGGTGAAATATCACTCACAAAAGCACAAATATAAACATGAAACAAATCCAACAATAACAGAAATGCAAACATTACTTCCTTGAGCTTTCAAACGAGAAGCTCACCTTCTGGCTCAAGAGCAGCTGAGCAAACTTAGTTTCCATCCGTGCCGTCAGTGCGGATAGTGGGCGCACCCCCCTAAAATGTGCGGTCCGTGCGGTACGTTCCATCCGTGCGGTACCGACCCAGTGGGCGCTTACCTTTAGACAGCGTAAGTAAAAGTACATGGGCATGAGACATTAATTAAACGCACCAATGAGATACGGACTGCAATAAGTCTAAAGTGTGTATTTATTGTGATTGACCTGTTACTGTACAGTATCTCTTGTTCTTGCAGGTGAAATGGCAGTCATGTACCTGTTCACGAGGTACAGGTTTAACTGGGACGAGGTGGATTTCAGCGTGTTCTCCACGTACAGCATGGTCACAGGACTCGTAGGTGAGTCATCTCTGTCCAAAGACCCAAAACAACCAACCAGAGATACCTCACCTTGCACCTCAATGATCAGGATACCTTACAGACCAATACACCTCAATGATCACGGTACCTTACAGACCAATACACCTCAATGATCACGGTACCTTACAGACCAATACACCTCAATGATCACGGTACCTTACAGACCGATACACCTCAATGATCACGGTACTTTACAGAGCAATACACCTCAATGATCACGGTACCTTACATATCAATACACCTCATTGATCACGATACCTTAGACCAATACACCTCATTGATCACGATACCTTAGACCAATACACCTCAATGATCACGATACCTTACATATCAATACACCTCAATGATCACGATACCTTACATATCAATACACCTCAATGATCACGATACCTTACATATCAATACACCTCATTGATCACGATACCTTACATATCAATACACCTCATTGATCACGATACCTTACATATCAATACACCTCATTGATCACGATACCTTACATATCAATACACCTCATTGATCACGATACCTTACATATCAATACACAGCATTGATCACGATACCTTACATATCAATACACAGCATTGATCACGATACCTTAAAGACCAATACACCTCAATGATCACGATACCTTAAAGACCAATACACCTCAATGATCACGGTACCTTACAGACCAATACACCTCAATGATCACGATACCTTACAGACCAATACACAGCATTGATCACGATACCTTACATATCAATACACCTTACAGACCAATACACCTTAATGATCAAGATACCTTCAGACCAATACACCTCAATGATCAAGATACCTTACAGACCAATACACCTTACAGACCAATACACCTCATTGATCACGATACCTTAGACCAATACACCTCAATGATCACGATACCTTACAGACCAATACACCTCAATGATCAAGATACCTTACAGACCAATACACCTCAATGATCACGATACCTTACAGACCAATACACCTCAATGATCACGGTGCCTTACAGACCAATACACCTCAATGATCACGGTACCTTACATACCAATACACCTCATTGATCAAAATTAACCTTATAGACCAAACTATCTTGCTTTTTAAATATAAATTTGAAATTTCTTGTAGAGACAACACCGACTAACGAAAAATAATACGCCAAAGCAGAAGGTCAGATAATCCCAACTAAAATGACACACCCAGTTAAAGCGGATGCAGACTTCTTATCTGATCATGTTGCTAGAACGGGCCGAGATATTGCTACTTGCGATCTTTTTCAAGCTAACCCAACTCCTTTCCAAAATGTTAATAGACTTTATAAACATCTTAGTGATTGTGATTGTCAAATGACCTTAAAAGATAGCTGGGCATGTGGAAAAATGATTATTGGGTTATATTTTCGTGGAGGCAGAGTGGGAAACAACACTCGACCGGGATCGAACCACGATCTTCCCGTCTATTGCACCTTAGATCAATAACTAAATAAAAGGCTAAGGAATTGACTGCTATGTTCGATCTATATTTAAGTTAGTCAGTGAGTTAAAAAAACATTCTATTTTGTTCTAATATTCTCAAGTTTTCATCACAGGTAATAAACTAGTTAACAACCCCCCCCCCCACCCCCCCTTCACCACCAGTTGCTTTAAAAATTCCACTGATTATTTGGGTTAGATAATAAGGTCCGTGAAGTTGGCAGCACCACTAACGGCACAAATTATGAAACCTATGCCAATATATAGTGCTGAATTTGTCCCACAAGAATATTCTATCCCCATAATTTGTGCCGCCATAGTTTTTGTGAAAACGCAAAAAAGCTCTGGGTGCTGCTGCCAACTTCACGTAGTAGCACCCATAACGGCACAAATTCTGAAACCTATGCCAATATATAGTGCTGAATTTGTGCCACAAGAATATTATATCCCCCTAATTTGTGCCGCCATAGTTTTCGTGAAAACTCCAAAAAAAACTGTGTGTGTGTGTTTTTTTTTTGTGAGGGGGGGAAAAATGCATTTACGCACAGCGTGTCGGACTCGGTTTGGCCACGAGATGTTAGTGTGACCAACCCCTACCGACTAAAAAACCTAACCCTCTTCTCCTCGCCTCTATTACTCCCCCACGGAACCGCCGCTAGGCATTACTTCGCGGGGGGAGGCATTAGCTGTTGTTCTGCTCTTCCTTCAGTGATTTGGCCTCTCCTACTTCCCCATTTTCACCTAGGTATTGGCGGCGGGATTAGGGATGTCCTGGGATTCTTCCTTCCGATTCTTTTTTCCTCCTCCCCTGCTCTTCGTGACGTAGGCCCTTGAGGATTTCCTTCACAAACGTGCTTGTCGCCTCCCACGCTGCCTCTGACGACAGCATCATATCCCCTAAGTTTTCCGGCGTAATCTCTTTTCCTACTATGACCTCCAGGTTTTCACGCTGGGTGTCATACCGAGGACACTTGAAGAACACGTGCTCGGCATTCTCCTCATCTCCGCGACAGGTGGGGCACTCCGGGGAATCCTCATACTTAAACTTGTATAGGTATGCCCGGAAGCACCCGTGTCCCGAGATCATCTGTGTCAGGTAGTAATTGACAGCTCCGTGGCTGCGGTTATACCACCTATCCACATCGGGAATCAATCGGTAAGTCCATCTCCCCTTGGTGGAGGCATCCCACAGCCGCTGCCAGCGTTTGAGACTGCTTCGCCGCTCCTGCCTCTTCAACTCCTCTGCACTCAGCGATGTTTTACCTTTGCGACGATACAGGGTCTTCCGCTCTTCCGCCAAGATCCCAATCGGCAGCACTCCGGCGATAACGCAGACGGCATCTTCTGACACTGTGCGGAACGCACTCGCTATTCGTAACGCGCTCAGCCGGTAGACTGGTGCCACTTTACGATAGGACTCCTGAACCGTCAGTGCATCGGCCCATATGGAAATACCATACGTGAGGACTGACGTGACGACTGATGACAGGAGCGCTCTCCTTTTCTGTTTGGGGCCTCCCACATTGGGCATGAGCCGTGATAGAACAGCCCCAACCACAGACGCCTTGGCACTGGCATGCTCCGCCTGCTGCTTAAAGTTGAGTCTCGAGTCGAGCATCACCCCCAAATACCGAATGAACGGCTGGGACATAATCTCATGTTTACCCGCTTGCAGTGAGATCGTCTCAAGCTTCTTCCTACTGGTGATCAATACTGCCTCGGTTTGTGTGTGTGTGCGCGCGCGCGCATAAGATGCACGAGTTAACACATTCACACAAAGGAAGTGCTGATAAACGCTTTAGGGTTGGCTAGAGGTTGAGGCAGAAAAAATACCTTAGTCACTAACGCTTGTCAAATCTTTGAGAGATCTCATGCACCACAAAAATGTTTTTGATATTTTTATTTACAAACCCTTTTCAATTGTAAAATATGCTTTTGGGATGTGGAAACAAAAAGATAACCTGCTTCGGTGGTAGAATAGTAAAAGCTTCTAAGGCTGGACCACCAATGATGAGAAGATCGGCGTTAGAATTTGGTCAGGTGTGTTGAAGGTGTTTGTTTCAAAATGATTTTCCACTCTACCTCAAGGCAAATTCGGGTACATCTACTCTAAATTTAACCTTTTTAATTCCGAACACACTAGCGCAATTAGCACATATGCATATGAAACCCGAACGTGGTGCTGATAACATGACAATTTTTATTATTTCAATTTCATTTATTTTAATGCTGGCCAATAGTCACAAGTCCTGCCAGCAGCACCCAATGTGTTTTTTTGGCGTTTTCACGAAAACTATGGCGGCACAAATTCAGCACTAAATATTGGCATAGGTTTCAGAATTTGTGCCGTTATGGGTGCTGCTACGTGAAGTTGGCAGCACCCAGAGCTTTTTTGCGTTTTCACAAAAACTATGGCGGCACAAATTGTGGGGATGGGATATTCTTGTGGCACAAATTCAGCACTAAATATTGACATAGGTTTCATAATTTGTGCCATTATGGGTCTGCCAACTTCACGGACCTTAGATAATAGCCGTCAAATCTCCCTTTAAATGTGTTTGGGGTGACAGTGTAAAGAGGGTAAGGGTGTGTGCAGCTCTAGATCTGAGGGAAACAGTTAGGTCCTCACGCCATTGGGCTAGGACACCTATATAGATTACCTCTGATACAATGGTTGATGTTATCAGGGACTATAATCTCGGTGGGGCTGTTCAGCCACACGTTCAAGATGGACGACGCCCTCATCGGCGTCCTGTCTTGCCTCAGCAAGATACTCTCCAGCTTCGTGTACGCCTTCGCCACCACCAATTGGATGATCTACCTAGGTACTAGCTTTGTATAGAATTTGACCACCACTAACTATTGATACAATTTCAGGTTATTTTAACTGATGCTAGGCTTATATCTTAACCGTAGGTTTTCAGTTAAATTAAATAAACTAATGTGACAATAAAGCTATATATAGATCTGAAACTCTCTTGACTTTTGTTCTTACAGCTCCTTTAGTAGAACTACTAAATGGCACATCTTTCATAGCCATGAGGTCGATCGCCACAAAACTGGTTCCTGCTGATGAACTAGGTAAGTGAGCTTGGATATTGAATCACTTTTACATGGTGTTTTTTTTTACACTACCTTAATACCAGTTCAAGCTATAGCTATATAAATTAACTGTACTAATGGGGTATGAAAGATATTTAGAGGGAAATATACCCACACTTGTGTTGAGGGAGTGTGGTAAAACCTCGTTGAGATTCAAACCCTGATCGGTCTACCATGCAGCAAGTGTTGATAAATTTAAAGTTTAAATAGTATCCACATAACAAATTTAATGAATCATTTAATTTCTATAGAAAAGATGTCATACGTTACACACAAGATAGTACTATGTTTCTCTTGTGGTTTTAGTGAGGTTTGTTTTAATTCAAAATGATCACACTCTTGCCATTATTCAATTTTCCAATCGTCATCGCCAATAAGATGATACATGTAGTCACGAGAAAAAAAACTCACAGTGCAATCGGCAGGGATTCAAAAGACGGGCCTTTACCCTATGGCTGGGCTCATCAGAGCAGGAATACAAACTTTTTTTGTGGTCATTATCACTATGTTGTTTAAAAGTATTGATAATTGACAGCTGCAGATGACATGACCTGGTGTATGAATACATTGAGATAGATCTTAAAAGTTTTCAATCTGTCACACATACTACATTTTAGATGTTACAAGTGTTGAGTTTGGTTTCAGGGAAAGTTAACTCCTTGTTTGGCGTGTGTGAAGCTCTGATGCCTCTAGCGTACGGCCCCATGTACAGTCTAGTGTACGCCTCTACAATGGACACCGTTCCGGGAACCTTCTTCCTGTTAGGAGGGGCCCTCACTGCGCCCGCTGTGCTCATTTTCATGCAAGTAGACCTTTGGACTAACGTCAACATTTAAGATAGCATATATATAAAATAAATGTTCCAACACAACTGATCGATTATATCAGCAGGTGGCTTTTAAACTTGAACAGCTAGGACCTGATGCAGATATAACTGAGCAAAGATTTCGGGTTAATACAGTCAACCCTCGAAACTTTAGACAAAATTTTGTTTAGTAACATGTCAGGGTAATGCAGGTGTCTGGAGATCTTGCACGGCATCACGATAATATGTAATCTCAATCTTTCCCTTAAAGTTTCTAGCAGTGTTATTTGTGTACGAGTCTAATCTAAAATGTAGTGTTTACTTTGTCACATTACAGTATAATATTACATTCCTTTAGTAGGAGTTATTTGGAACACAAAGTTTTCAACCTTAAAATTTTTTATTTATTTTTTCCATTGCTGCAAATCCAAAATTGAAGCAAGTTTGCTACATTTGCTCAACATTTTATATTGTTGAATGATCTCCAAGCTTGTTTTAGTCGGGGAAATATAGTTAGAATAAGAGGGGATAGCCAGCACACCTGTAGCGTTTATTAATTATTTTGGGCAAAAGTAGCAAATCTGTATTTCATACTAAGGCAAATAAAAATAGAGAATGTGTTCCTTCAAAACGGATACATTGGGTGTTCTAAAAATGTATTGAAAGTTTCTTCTTCCTTCAATATGTTTTAAAGGTCTGAAGGAGATTTTGAAGCTTTACATACCTAGTTTATATTGCCGATTTTAAGGTGGTATTATATCAATGTTCTATTTTACTTTCAGATGGATGTACACAGTGCACAAGAGGCTCGAGAAAAACAACCAACAAGATATAAATGGAACAAAGAGAGGGGACAGCGAGCTGACAGACATCCCTCTCCCCCAGGACACCCAAACAAAAGATCAGGCGAATGGAAAGCAGAGGCAGATGAATGGCTTTGACAATAAATATATCCTAGAATTGAATGATGTAGAAAATAAAACTAACATTCCTGAGTTGAAAGAAAGTATGACGAAACCACACGGCATAGAAAACAAAAGTTTTGTTTCAGATAAAGACAAATGAAACTTCTCTAGGTGCATTCAAACAGTATTACTATAAAGAAGGCTGTGGTTGTTTTAATTATCTAGGTCAATTTATGAGCTGTATATATAATAATGGTGTTGAATTTTTTTATAAAGTTTTGTTGAGCTAAAAATAAATTATAGTGAAGTCTTCCTTGTGATTCATAAAAGGTGATGATTTATCATATTTTGAATAGCAGAAGAGGTTAAGTTGATTAGACAATGTCTTCAGTTATCTTGACAAGTTACAAATACCCTTATTTTAAAAAAAGGCAACCATCACAAAAGTGCCCCTTACCCTGATATACCACATTGATGCACCATACACTATAGTTTTACCACTGTGTGTGTGTGTGTGTGTGTGTGTGTGTGTGTGTGTGCGTGCGCGCGCTATGTTATCTTAACTGCATACAAATGGAATGAAGGTCTAGAAACATTAAAAGGCCATTTCTGTAAATGTTTTCAGCATCTATCAAAAGTGATGGCTGTTCAGGTGACATGCATATATAGTTACTCTAGTGGGGTGAGCATGAGGAAGGAAACATATGAAACCTCTACTCATTGAGGTGGAAAACCATTTAGGTAACACAATCCTTAGTATCAAAGTGTTTGTAACTGTTGAATTTAACCTCGAGACCTGCTGGTGGCATATTTTTTAACATGCTAATTCATTAAACTGCCAAGTACATAGTTTAGGCCATTTTGGTTGGTTTGTGTAAATGAATCAATGAAATGGAAATACTATGTTGTACAGTTTAGTGAGAAAAATCCTGTATTTACCTGTGTTAATAAAGTGCTCAAATAATATATATATAAATTGTATTTGTTAAACCCTAACCTACCTACTTCATATTGAGGCCAGGTGATTTGCACTGAAATAAGATTCTTATGAAAAGTGTGCATCTTTAAAATAGGAACAACTATTGTTGATTTTGCTTTAGTAGCCACAGTGCCAGTCTAGTTATGTTCAGCTCCTGAGTAAATGTTTACTTTCTGTACTTCACTCTGCTCTGTCCAAACTTGCTTTATTAGGCCTTATTTTAGCATAGTTGGCCCCCACCCTTCTGTAGTTTGTGATGAGAAATAGCATACTCAAGTCGGATTCATACTTTGTTGCATTTGCACAAAACTTCTCGACATTGATTTCAGTACTCTAGGCTTCTTCAGCTCATTTGTTGGTAAGGTGCTGGAACTCTGTGCCAGTAATTTGAGATTTTTGGCGTCTGCAAGGCTTCTGTGATGTGAATATCTGTTAGCACATTTTTGTTCAGCTCTGTAGATCCAATCAAAGGTGAATGAGATTGGAAAAAAAAAATGTTAAGACTTTATCTAGCCGACGCCAGTTATTAAAAAAACTTAGATCTAAATAGGCCCAGCTTCTGGTTAAATTAGTGTGTTAATTGGTCAAGGATCTGCCGATTGTGATAAAGAACACAGTAATCCTATGAAAGAAAATTCCACTAAATGCAGGATGGTCAGATGAATAATTACCGGTTGATTATCATGGCATTGTGAAACACTATATAAAAAGCGGTGCAAAAGTTAAGCCAAGGACTGTCCTATAAGTGTTTTGGTTACGGTCCAGCCTAAAGGCGGAGCAATGTTGGTGGAAGGACCGTCCTGGTAATCTAATCAGCAGCCTGTTATTAAGTTTTTAGTGGAATTGTCTTTCATAGGATTAACTTATTGTAACAACCATTGATATGCATGTTCCTTGCTGAAGTTAAAATGAATATTGCTGCAGGGGAATTAAGCCTATCACAATAAGATTGGCTGGAATGTATTATGGTACATCTCTATTTTATTGTGGCGTTAGAAACTTCTAGTTTAATTACCATGCTCGCAAAGGTGCTTTCCGTCTTGAGCTAATGTCTTGTCTTGCTGTTCTAGGTGCTCCCTTTTTTTAGATATATGCTGTGTGGGTAGGTTCTTTTCACTTACAAACAGCTTTTATTGATCATACAAATTCTTATTTCTGGGCAAGTTTAATATCAGTGCGCCTTTTTCAAGTCTTAGCAGATACCAAGGCAAAAAAAATTACTCTAGCAACTCTAATTATTGAAATATGTGGTGCTCTTTAACTTTGGTTAATATATTTTTTGTGGTTCAGTGGCAGATAAAAAAAAAATTTGTCGCGCACATGTATTGATTTTGGTGGGGGTGGGGCCTTGTGTGCTGAGCTCCAGGGTTCAATCCTACTGCCAAGCCCTTTCTTCACCTTTGGCAAGACATGTATTAGTCACAACTTGTGGGTGTGTGGAATGCCACGACTGTAGTTCCTCCATTTCATCTCACAATTGGCCTGCCATTACACATTGGTGTGTATAGCCTGAACGGGTAGTAAGGCACGGTGCTAATAATAATTTTACTGTTATAAGGAGGGCTGAATTTCAACAAGCCATATTTGTGTTGAGGGAAAATGGAAAACAATCTCCCTGCTATTGGCAGTCTAGTCTGATGATACAAGTTTAACGCTTTAGACCTTTTGAAAGCAGGTAATTCAATATATTTATTCTATGCACCGTGTACTGGTTCATATGAATGATTAATTGTTTAACTAACCACAAATAAAAAACAAATGGCTTTAAATTCAGCAGAAATGGTGTTCGGCCCGTCCTGATAAGTATATTGTTTCAAATAATCATCCATCAGGTGTGCAATGGCCAATAAGAATGAAAATTAATTTAACCCTCCTCCCTCTCAAGTTACACATTCAAATAATATATATTTAAAAAACTCAGCTTCGCTGCAAGTTACACATGCATAGAAATATTATTATGTGCTGTAAATGAAATAAATATTAATTAATGGTAAACAAATATAGCATAGGTTTTATTTAAAAGTAAACTGTTTCTTGATAATTTACTGATTTGGTACTAATTTTCATATTTCTTTAAACTCTTGAAATAATGTACATGTACCCCGTTGAGTTATCCCATTTTACCATAGATAAACCAACACACCAAAAAATTCTACAGCACGAATTGACAGCAGACTAAGTAGGCTCATTTAAACATCTCATTTTTTTAATATGACAGAGGCCATGAAGCAGTTTCAATTAATATCTTAACATTTACACAAAATTGATTGCAACACACACACTCCAGTTGTATTATACATATTTATATCAGGCTTCAGTGCAATGGGCTTCAAATGCGTGAGTTTTTTTTTTAAATTGAAAAACACAGCACCAGGCAAAATGTATAACTAGGGAGAAAAAACAAACAGAACATACATCTTTCCTTTACAAACATACTAACAGAAGCTTCGGAAATATGGTTTCAAAAAAAAAACATTTCAGTATACAGTCTTGCATTTTGATACATCAA
>CABFWO010001197.1:173997-185848 GCA_902155825.1 Timema genevievae
CCCTACCCTTCTGATTCCAAGCCGATTATTTATTTTAGACTTTATTTTACTATAACCCTGCTAAAGTTGATGTCACTGAAACAGCTGCCATGTATAGCCCAATTTTTGTGTGAAATCTAAAATTAGTTTGTTTTTTTGTAAATGTTATTTACTCAGTTTTTATGTTCTTTTCAGTGATTTATTCTATTTCAAGCTATTTAATTTTTCAATGCTTAAAAATTAATGTTAAATATAAATAAAACAGTTAATTTTTTTTAAATACCTTAGCTAGTGATTTTTTTTATTATATATAAAAACTAAAAAAGTGTAATTATATAATCGGAATGGCAAGCATGTTAGCTAGTTTATGTAAAAATGTAGTGCAAGAAGTTCAAAGACTAATAAGTTCTTTAAATTTAAACAAAATCCTTTATTTTCCAGCAGATTAGCTTGGCACTTTTAGCACATTTTTTTGTCATTTCTCTTGGCACTCAAAAGGGTTAAAAACGACAAAAACATTGGATGCCCTTTAACTCTTATCCCATACACTCCTAGATTGAGTTTTAGAGGTAAACTAAACCATGGCAAGATATAGGGAAAGAAAGCCTTATATTATCAAAATCTGCGTTTATTTGTTTATCAGGCTTACAGTACTATTTATGTAAATATTCTATGGCTAGTGAAATCTAGTGAGATGTCTACGCATATGATTATTTTGTGTGACTAAATGAATATAATAAATGTGTGTCCAATAACTTACGCTGAAGTAATAGCTCTATAACGTTCTTGGCCAGCAGTGTCCCAAATCTGAGCCTTGATTGTTTTGCCGTCAACCTGGAAATTTTAAAATTAAGTAATCATCAATCGTTTCCAGGATATGGTTGGGTCAATTTAATAAAATCTTCCTCTAGCCTTTTACCATTCTTCTCCTCACACTCACACACTTTCTGTTATCTGCTTCTACCATCTCTAAGTCCAAATGCCATTAGGAAATTGAAAACATACCACAATTTAGATCCTTTTTTTTCATTTCATTTATTTAAGGTATTTAATGTAAACTTTCTGAACCAGTTGATTATACCAGCATACACCAACTTAAATCTATAAAAGGCATCACATTCAGCCCCCGGCCGTTAATTGATCAATGTAAAAGAGGAATACCTCATTTCACCAATGACAAATTTTTTGACGAAACGAATGGAACCCAGGATCCTTAGCGTGTTAGACCGACATGCTACTGACGGAATTAAGGTGTTTGACAGTTATGACCTCATCTACTTAAAATGTGCACATACCAATAAAACAAAATAACTATAAACATAACATCTATAACATGGTTTTGTATATAAACATTAAAGTGATACATTGTTTTGTTAGCAACAATGCTATGAATAATTTTGGGAAATTTGCATAATCAAGATCACGAGTTGATTTTGATGGTGTATTATATTAATTTTAGTAAAATAACTGTCAACTATCCTGTTAAAATATATTTATTCCAGTTAGCCTTAACTACATCCACCAGAATTATTTACTATATTCAATACATCTATAAAACTAAAAACAGGTATATGGCTCACATTAAAACAAAGAGAAATTTAACCATACCCTGGGCCTATATAAAATGTGTACAAACTCAACATAAAAAATTAAATTTTACAGAATATAATCTATTTTCCTTGTTCTGATAAGTTTTTTTAATGTTATTCAAAAGTGAGTGGTTGCCACATTTCCATTAACAAAACCTACTTAGGATAAGAATCTTTGCTTTATTTGCTATTTTTCCTCCTTACCTGTATACTTCTAGTAGCAAATTCAACACCTATAGTCGACTTGGATTCCAAATTGAATTCATTTCTAGTGAAACGCGAAAGCAGGTTACTCTTGCCGACCCCAGAGTCGCCAATAAGCACCACTGGAAAGAAATAATATTTTTTTTAATATAAAAATAATATATGACTGAATAAGGTTGAAAATTATCAAACAAAATGTATTCCCAAAGGCAAAAATATATTTTTGATTGGGTAAGCCATATTTAACATACACTTTCAATCTAAACAACTCAACTTAAAAACAAGCTTCAACTAGAAGAGTGAAGGGATTTGGTATTGAAAAAGGTTTTTTAAGCCCCACAGCTACTACCAATTCGGATTATACACTTATGTACTAATTACGCTAATGGTTTGAGGGATGAGGAAGGTTATATTTAGAGGAAGTGTATATTTGCATGGAGGGAGAGTGGGAAACCATTTAGGGGAAACCAGCCTCAAGCTCCCTTGTCATCGGCAGTCTAGTCTACTGCGAGAGTATCATGTTTGACCATACAGCCACCAAACCGGATAAGATAAGTATGTATTGATAGCTGTAGGCAGTAGTATTGCCAAATTAAGCAAGAAATTTTATCATAATGTTGTGTTGGATTAAATAGCAAAGCTATTGTTTTTGTTAGTTAAGGTTGTAGCCGCATCTAGATATCATAATCTTTGAATTGAAAACTGACACCTGGACACAGGAATCTAACCCGGGACTTTTGGGTTTGTGTTTTATTTTGTGTTTGTGCGCACAAAAATGTTAATCTATATCCTATGAATGTTTATACTCTTCTAATTACAATAAATAAAACTTTTGCAATAATTTTTCCTGTTTTGTATATTAAATTACTAAAATTAATAATGATTACTTAGTCGATTAAAATATGGATCTCGAAAGTTCATTGCCACACTTATACCTCAGTTTTAGCTTCTGTGGTGCTGACTGACAGCTCACAGCTGACTTCTGAAGGCTTTGAAAAGCTACCAGACCAAATTATGTATCCCTACGCCGAACTATATGATCTGCAAAAAACATGTCTTTAGCAGTAGTCCCTTCTGACAGTCAAAATTTAGGTATATACCTAACTGTTGACTGTCAGAAGTCAGCTGTGAGCTGTCAGTCAGCACCACAGAAGTTAAAACTGAGGTATACAAAAGAACACCCCTTATCCCTATCTTGAGCTAGTTTTATCCAGTCCACCTCATGACACCTTATCTATCCCTATCTTGAGCTAGTTTTATCCAGTCCACCTCATGACACCTTATCCCTATCTTGAGTTTTATCCAGTCCACCTCATGACACCTCATCTATCCCTATCTTGAGCTAGTTTTATCCAGTCCACCTCATGACACCTTATCTATCCCTATCTTGAGCTAGTTTTATCCAGTCCACCTCATAACACCTTATCTATCCCTATCTTGAGATAGTTCTATCCAGTCCACCTCGTGACACCCTATCTATTTCAGGTCAATTTTAATGTTATCCTCCCTTCTAGGACCAAGTCTTCCCAATGGTCTCTTCCCATTGAGTTTGAAAGTTAATACCCTGAGAACGGTTGTAGATTCTTCCATTTGTGTTGCATGTCCTGCCCACAGTAATCTGCGAGAGTTTATTATCCTTGCAATGTTATTATGAGTACAGGGTAACTCAAAAACGATGTAATAAAAATATAGTAATACGAATCTAGATGAGCTTCTAGCTCATTTCCAAACAAAGAAGCATTAACTTTAACCAGGCCTTAAAAATATTACATTACAATACTTACATTATAAACAAATGAGTTTCTTTCAATACCAGCCAGTATGGAGGTGTATTTGAATAAAAGTAGGCCTACTGAGTAAAAAAGTAATGGCATTGATTTGGATGACTTTAATAAAAGAAGAAAATTCAGGGAGCTTTAGGACAAGTCAGAGTCGGTTTAAGTTTGCTGACAAAAGGAATGGACCTGTCTTAAGACAGAACAAATAATAATAAAATGAAAGGGAAATCTCGTAAATAGTAAGATTAATTTTTCCAACATCTATAAGCGAGTGCTTTGGTTCTACACATCAAGGCAGCCCTTAAAAAAATTTGCTAAAATTTGGTACCAGAAAGTTTTTCTCTTCATCCTATATGGAAAAGTTAGTGCATAACAATTTAGTGACTTGTTTTGAATGTGTGGGATTCCACAGCACGCCACCAACGACCAATAAAAAATTAATTTTCAAAATCAAATTTAATTTTACAAGACAATATTGTTTTATGCACCACCGAGACAAGAAATATGGTAGGAATGTTATGTGCATGCAGTTTCCATTCAAGTGTATGGATCACTAGAATTTGTTGAGAATACGTGGTAAGGTTGAGTATCAAGGTCAGATTATGTTTGGACAGGCTCCGAAAGAGAAAGTAGGGTTGTGTGTAATGTGTCTCATTAACTTTAAAAATATAGACTAACTTGCACATTATTTTTGTATAAAACGATAAACACACACTTTACTTACAGTAAAAACTTGAATTTGTTAAAAAAAAAAGATTGAATAAATGATAAGCAGCAATCTTACTGACCAGATAGAGGTTTCTAGCATTTTTGAAACCCTAAATCAAACTGTAGCATTTGTAAATTTGGAAGATAGGACAAGCTCACATATGATACTAATATTATACCCCTTCCCTCCACATCTTAGTACCCTTACGAGTTATGGGCGTACATTTTAGAAGAAATTGTACCTGCGTTTGTGGGAAGGAAACCATAATGAAAAAGTTACTCAGTACACCCGAACAAGATTCAAATTCCGATCTCATAGTCATCAGCAGTCTAGCCTATTGCGAAAGTGATGCCTTAAACCATGCGGCCACCAAAGCAGGTAGGTATGTCTGATGTAACACAGCTCAAATATGCATTAAGGACCATATACAAATTAAAATTGCTATATAAAATTAATGTTGTCTTTTTTTTAAATTAGAAGCTAATATAATTTTTAAATATATAGGTAGTAATATTAAGAAAATTTCAAGAAAGTTGGCAACTATAGATTATTTAAGACAAGATCCAATTTAATACTTTTAGCCAGAGCTCAGACTTTGATGAATTAAAGCTTATCAAAAGTTGACCTAAATATTCTAAAAAAATTACCAAAAAATGTAGAAAAAATCAAAAACACAATTTATAAATTGAATCTAAAAAATGAATTCGTGATTAAAAAAAAGATTTTTAACTCTTGCATTCTGCTAACTATAACATCGATTTACAAATATTTGCTTCAGGAGTAATAGCTACCCCCTCTCAACGCAACCCTCTCTTCCTACCTTCAGTCTCGCCATGAATATGTATTTTACAACCATACAAGCAAAGAGGATATACAGTCTATTGCCTACATTATCTTCTCATTTGGCAACTTTGTGATTCAAATAATTATATTTGAGTATTAATGCATTATAAAATAGCCTATTGATAGTATTTATTATATACTTATTCAAAATAAATTTCTCAAATTCATTGAAAAATGCCTAATAAAAGATCCACAAACCAAGAAAATATTACCTAAAAAAGAACTATTAAAAATGGTTTACACAATCAGGAGATCATAGACATAATTACATACACATGAGCATTGTCTGCGATGCTACCCCCCCAAAAAAATGACATGTTATTAAAATCCAAGCTCTCTTCATAGCATCTATACTTCTATTAGTCTTAAAAAAAGGACTGATGAATGAGCCAAGGCAAAGAATGAACTTCGAGAGCTCAGTAGTAAAGCAAAAGATCCAAGGTGACATTTTCCCAACATGTATTTGAGAGATATTTATGAATTAAATAATTATAATACCAAATGTTGATTATAATATTGTGTATAAACACGATCTCTGTAATATTTCAAATTGTAGCCCTACAATTAGGCAGCACAAAAGTCTGACAAGTTTTTGTCGATCTCACGCTATGACTTACCTTCCAGATTTTGTTCGCTATCACCAAGTCTTACTACCCATTCGAGTTGTACTCTGATGTACTAATTATGTTAATGAGTTAGGGATGAGAAAGATTGAATTTAGAGGAAGTGTATCAGCAATTTGTGTTGAGAGAGTGGGAAAACCACCCATAGTATACTCGACCGAGATCAAACCACAATCTCCTTATATTCGGCAGCCTAGTATATTGCAAGAGTAGCTACTTAAACCAATCATCCACCGAAGTGGGTCTTTAAGATTATAAATTAGTATGAAAGTTAAAATGGAATTTAATCAAATAAATCTTTTGAAGGGTTCAGATAAGATTGTGTGTAGACATCTAACATTGATTTCAAAGTACAAGTCATAAAAATGTCTAGCTACAGATGTAAATCAGTTACCTTTCTGTAGGTAGATTAACTCATTAAAAATATGGTTAATGTATAATATGAGCCCATTACAATAACTAACCAAAGATAAAAGGCCTAGTTAATTAGCTAAATACACCTTATCTATCTATTTTAACAAGTAATTTTAATTATGTTGACAGCTCTATAATGGGAAATAGCTCAAATTTTAAGCACAGCTGGCAATCCTTGAAGAACCAAATTAGTAGGCTAAATATATTTGACAAAAAAAACTCTCAGTCAATAAGTACCCTGTCGCAGGATTGAAGTATACTGTTCAGTGCGCATTATGGTACCTATGTATTGATTTTTCATCTAAGTAGGCAAGAAAAAACTATTTTATATAATATATTTACCTAGATCCTTTATTAAATCTACCAAATAATAAAATATAATCAATTTTACTATAAAAATCATTATTTCAAAAAATTACACATATTAAAACTAGGCTTTAATACACCTTTAAATTATTAAATATCAAATTATATGTTATATTCCTTCACAACCAACAAAATACAACATGACTGAATAGAACCAGAAAAATATTTACAAAACTAAACAATTTAGGTCCATGTTTGCTTTGGCTATCAGTAGATCAAAGTACTGTGGTGTCAAATCTACAACCTTCAAATATTAACCCCCTTCTGAGGGTTTGTCAAAAGTTGTAAAGTTGGTACATTTTATGGAATCTTAGGGTAAATGGCATGGATTTTTCCCCGTCAATATTAGAAGATCTCTTTAGGGTGGGGATGTAGGGATTGCAAGTTAAGGACAATGTTTTTTTGTAGTTTATATAAAAACATTTGTTTGATCAAAATTAATCAAATATTGACACAGAAAAAAACAAGTTTAATTTTCTTCATACAGAGGAGATATCAACAATTGTTGAATATCTAACAATGGTGTATTTGAATTTGGTGTGAAACTTTTTAGATTAAGAAAAATGTCATTAAATTCAAGGACACCCCTTGAAAAATATTATACAACTGTTGATATCACCATGTGTATAAAATCAAACTCAATGTTACTTCTGGACCAATGTTTAGTCTATTTTGACAAAAAAAAGTTTTGGTATAAAAACTGCAACAAAAAAACCCTGCCCCAAACTCTCATTCCCTACATTCCCACCTTAAAAGATGTTCCTGAATGTACCCTATGTTTGCGGTCAAAGTTTACTCTACGCTTGATTGGTTCGGTTACGGCCCTGTCTAATAAGCTGCACCATAGTGTAAACCAAATTGCTAAATTTCAGGATAAACAAAGTGTAGCCTACATAAGACTACTTCCCCTATTTACATAGGTTCCAATATCTACCTTTGTCTTCAAGAGTGATAAAAACAAATAACATTGATATATTATGGTTGTAAACTTCCTTGGAAGCTTAATTTGATCTAGGTTTCTGTAAATTAAGTTGTGGCTTGTGTGCACAGATCAAGTTGGCTTGTGAGTAGGCTTAGCACATTTTTGAAAAAGCTTTTTGTAAATTATTATAAGAAAATAGTTATTTCTTGTAGGTACAGTAACTGTAAACTAAACATATTTAATTTGGCAGGACTAAGAAAAATCTATAAACTATGAGATAATATCAATGGCACACATATATTTAGCAGTTGAAATTACTGCAGGAAATAGTTTAGTGATAGTGTGCTTGACTGACAGGGATCACGTCATTTTACCGGATTTTTTTTCACATATCACCACGTCTTACTAACTGTTTAGGTCATACACATATAATAATTAATCTAATGTGGAAGGGATGAAGAAGGAAGCCTTTCAAAGATAGTCTGCCCTCATTTATGTGGTAGGAAAGCGAGTAATCATTTATAAAAAAACAATCCTAAGTAGACCAGACTTGGATTTGAACCTCTAACTCGTGTTGAGCAGGTCAGTTTTAAACAAGAGAGAAGCCTTAGATCTAGGCCCTACTTGTTTATTGTGTGCTGTGTCCCAACACGAGGTTTAGAAGTCCTTGTATGTACTTAATGTGTAATCTCTACATGAATGCTACAGTACTATATAATATAATAGCTTTGAAATTAAGTTTAAAATATACAAAAATTGCAAATTAAAATAAGCAGTAATGTGGCTCACATTTGAAACATATGAGGAACACTATACATAGCTGAAGGTCATACAATTCACTAGGATAAAAAAAAATTAGCACCGCATCACCTGTACCTGTACAGGTTAGACGCATATGTACTAATTACGCTAATGAAAGAGCTGAGGAAGGTAGAATGTAAAAGAAGTGTACCTGCTTTGAGTGGAGGGAGAGAGTAAAACTAATTTGAGAAACCACTCTCAAAAGACCCAACCCAACCAGGATTTGAACCTCAATCTCAGTCTGTCATCGGCAGTCTAATTCAACACGAGAGTGGTGCCTCGGACTATGTGGCCACCAAAGCAGATATGGGATAGATTGTTCCTAAAGTTTTGAGTTATAAATATTTAGGCTAAGAAAAGATAAATAAAATTCACTCAAGAATTGGTTAAAAATTCACACAAATTTTGGGTATTTGCATCGAAAATTTCGATTTTATTTTGTTTGAAATTTAAAAAACAATTATTTCTATATAAAAATACAATAACTTTGTTTGATGGGATTAATTTATTTATATAAATTTGATTATACACTGACATAACCTAAGAAACTCATTATGATAGCCAACGCCTTGATATTCAGTTTTCAGAGAGAAAATTATGAAGGATTATGAGTCATCCAACATTAAATTAAACAATTAAGTTAGATCTAACACATTTAGTTTTATTATTCATGCATAATATATTATATAAAAATATAAAAGAAGTCAAAAAGTTTGATAACTACATTTTCTAAGTTTAGTTTAGTGAACGTTACGAGAAATTTGTCTTTTGACATAACTTCAATGACAAAAGGATAAACGTCAAACTAGCCTAAAGAAGTTGTAGCCTATAAATAATAATGAACACAAATATAGGTACAGTTATATCAGCAAAATGAGCATTAAGAAGTACTTACTCAGCGATAATTAATTTTTTTTTAAACATACACAACACACATCGTACCTTTAAACAAATAGTCATACTCATCATCTCGGGTGCCCATTTTCGATTAGGAATTTACTCCCTTGACGAGTAAAACAATTTAAGTTTTCTTTCAATATGCCAACTAAGAGTGTAAAGATTCTTTTGACCAGAAAAACAATAAATCTATATATTCATTCACAGTAGGAAGATGACAGTTTGTCAAACGATGGTTACGATAACTAAAAATTGAAGAAATGTTATTTGCACTTTGGCAGGAGACTAGAGCAATATGGCTGACGTCTCCTCATACACCCCTTCCACCATTACTGCGCATGCGCAAGAAATTTATTGGAACGCACAACCTTTTATATTTTACGATTAATTTAGCTATGGTTGTTAGTTGTGCTAGCCGGCTCAGGGCGCTGTCATCATAACCGATGTAGTGATTCCATTGATCTCTATAATATAACTGGATGGACATACACATACACATTGCCAAGGACCAAAGCGTGACACTCAAATTTATCATCTGCTACACTGTGGGGGGACAGATTTAACGGTTTCTTTCAATATTCTTATGCGAAAGCATGTTTCTGATGAATAAAAGTGTTATTGTTTGAAAATAGTAAAGTATTATACCACACTTTTCTGAAGAAACATTTGCATTAAAGGATATACAATTCAGTTTTACAGGTAATACTGTACAAATACGAATAAAATCTAACATATTTAAATATGTAGCTATCATCAATGTTGTTTACAGTCTGCCAAGACTACACTTATATTTAAAGTTGGTCATTAGCTTGTATATTAGTTTCACAAACCATTATTATATTGAAAGTTTGATAAATATAATGAATAAGGTATCTTAAAACTTGATTACACTTGTTTCATTGACAAACTTTGTGTAGTTGTCATGCATTCAAACTATCACTTAGGTTATACGCTTGTAGAAAGTATTACTATATTACTTTTTTTTTAAGTTGGCTCATATCTTGTATATTGCTTTCAGAAACCATATTTTGTTGAAAGTTCGATAACTATGATGAAACAAGTTAGCTAAAAACTGTATAACATTTGTTTGAATGACATACTTTGCGTAGAACTCTTACATTCAAATGATAATTTAGGTAATAGGCTTGTAAGACGTACGGTACCGGTATCTACTAAACCCTGATTTTTAGTAATAATCCCAATCTGTAAGGCTTTATTTCTTACCAGAATACTATCATATATTTTGGTAGGATTAACAGCCATTTATAACTGAAGTAGAAATTTCCTTCTGGAAGGTATTTTATCCTACCTAAACACAACAATAGTGTAGGATTCTGGTAAGAGATAAAGCCTTTCAAGCGAGCTTCCTTAAAAAAATCATCGAATATATTAGGCTACATCAACTTATTTAAAGAAAAAACACACCAGTTTCCAACTTTGCTATGTTCTTCAAAGCTTGTACTAACATATTTATTTCATTTAACTAATCACACATTGATTTATCTCATAAATTCAATCAAATTAATGAACTATGTCAAAATGCCACATTGCCTTGTTTGGTGTAAGAGAGAAAGAGATACCCGAAAATTTCCTTCTCTCTTAGACAATGGTATGTAGTCGAAAGCTCAAAAATTTCAGCTACGTATGTCCATTCAGTTATATTATAGAGATCAATGAGGGATCCTCACAAATGGTAGACTCTATCCAACCTAACTTTTCTTATTTCATTTATTTATTACCTGTATTTATTTTGTTTAGTTAAGGCCGGTTTGTTTTGTCTTTAACTTAACTAGTATGCTGGAATACGAATGTTATTGTTGTTTAGTTGTTTTATAATTGTTGGAATTGATACGATTTAAATTTGATACCTTCAAGTATTTTTAACGCTTAATTACCGGTACCTATTAGTTTAAAATCTTGATCTGAAATCATACCGAATCCGAATTTTTCTTAACCTACATGTAATACAAATCCAAAATTGCTGCAATTCTGAGTTTATACTCTTAATATTAATAAACGTTGAATTACTCATTTTAAACTAAATCTGGAACTGTACTAACGCTAACATTTTTAAAAAATCAACTAACATTCAATTAAAATCAGGAATGGTCACGATCTCAAGTTTGTAGTATTCATTGCCCTTCATATTGGTGCTGTTGTCTGTAGATTTAATGGCTGGTCTAACGTGGGTGACACGTCCCCCTTTGAGTTAATGTTCCAAATATTGAAAAATAGTAGGTACTAAGAGATAAATTAAATATATATGGTTACCGATATAAGTATGTTAAAGCTGATACTTATGTATCTTAATTAGAGAGACCTAACTAGTGTTAAGTCACTGAAAACAATATCAAACACTCTGCCCCTAACATGCCACTCTCCCCTCACCGTCTCCTAATTTGACCTAACTTAGGAGAAAGTGGTTTAATCTCAGTTAGGTCCTCCTTGATATAATTTTGTTGATACGCACCTTATATGTAATAAGTATACTCACATTGTCAATAATACTTCCGGAGGAAGCCTCCAAGGTACGGCTATGAAGACAACACAGACCACACCTCTAAAATTGAGGGAAGGAGACGTTTAAGTACCCCAAACGCACCAAGAGACTGACTTTAGTATAAGTCAACTATCACCTTGTGAACGAACAGGTGGAACAACTATCAAATCGACTATTTGCAAATTAATAAACCATCATAGATCCTTCTTTCGAAAAAAAAAAAAAA
>CABFWO010001197.1:185882-196627 GCA_902155825.1 Timema genevievae
AAAGTCAACCGAAATGAGTTTGTTTCGAAAAAAAAAAGTTTTATGGATGTTGTAGTAGCCTAAAATAATTATTGTTTCATCTTGATAATAAAATGAAGAGGTTATCTGTCTGCTGTCTGCCATGAGCATTGCACGATAACTACTGCCCGCAGAGGGCCAAAATTTTAAAATTAGAAGCATCTCAAAGCTGAGATTTTAATTTTTTTTATTGTATTTTTTAAATTCATTAAAAACTAGATCGGCCATGTGGTATCTGTTTGTCCGTACAACGCTTTTCTCAAACTTCGATACGAAGCTGAAACCAAACCAACTGATTACTTAAGAGTTATAATTACACCCTAAATTCTTAAAACTTAATTTTTGTTTGTGGGGGGGGAGGGGGATCCAGTGGAGAGTCAGCACACCACGATCACGTGGCCAGAGCGTGGAACTATGGTAGTAGAGGGGGTTACATCAAATTTCAGCTGAGGTTGAGCCCGCCTCCTTTTCACGCCCTTGGCCAGTGGTATTTGAATATGTTATTATTTTTTCCTCCCAAGTTCTGCCTGTCTAGTTTTCAATTCAGTTAGTTATTTAATATATTTGAGAAAAAAAATCCCTGGTGTGTCTGTGTCTATATATCAATTATTTTTGGTTCAATAACGTTGATGTTTTGTAGACGATGTCTTCTTCTCATCGGTGTTACATATTCGATAGGGACTGACATCGACTTTGTCCAACCCTACCTTACACTAACATTACAAGGGCATAGGACAGGTAAGATATGTTTTGAAGAAATGTACCAGCAGTAATCTTTAGAGAGGATGGGAAACCACTCTGGCCCACCCTTAGCAGACGTGAGATCCTAAGAAAACTTTGTTTACGATCCCCCTCTCCCTTCCCCCCAATTATATGCTAGCCCCCTCTAACCTCCCAAAAATACACTAACAAAATATTTTTTTAAATATTATTACAATAGTTTGCAAATATATACCAATTCTCAGCCGTGTAAGAGTACCAGGGAATGCCCTAAAATGTAGATACATGTAGCCTAATAATTAATACTAGAAGCCATGGTTTTATACATATAAGGGTTGATTTATCCCAATACCTTGTTTGATTTTCTTCCCTAACGAACTTGAACTGTTAAAAAAAAAGTGCTCTGTTTGAATTAAATCGGTTAATGCGTTCAAAAGTTATCATAAGATATATCCACCACAGGCAAAAAAACGCAAATCGGTGGAGTTAAAAAGGAAAACTTGCTTAATTAATCAAACCACATGATCTTCTTTTTACACTCTATAATAAGATAGATCGCCTATACGAGGGCGCAAACAAAAATTTCCCATCCCAACTTGTTTTTTTTACCGAAACAAACGCTGTGCCCTATGCGGCTGCACCGTTTGCACAACCATAAGGTGGCCCAGATTAACCAATAATGGATGAGGGTGGGGTTAATGAGCCAGGTGTAAATTACTTTTAAAAATCTGGGCTTTAAATTAGTTCAAATTGCAACAGCGAAGCTCTGCAGGTCACATAAGTGATATGTTTATCACCAACAACCTCTTTATCTAACTAGAGAAATTCGATAAGGTGACAACACTGAACACGACTTTGAAAGGTGACACACAAAGAAGTATCATGTGTCATAGTCAGCACAGAAGTGTTACCAACGGTCTGTTTTATGTCCTAGCTGCATGGGCGTCGTTAGGACACACACACACACACACGTCCCCCTCAATAATTTAACAATAATTTACCTTACATGAGAAATTTTAGATAGCTGAACTGTAATAATGGAATAAAGTAACTTATACATTACAAACAGAAAATTTAATTCACAACCGACTCGACTCGATAACTAAACAATGATTTACAATATTCCGTGAAATACTACAATTTGTTTTCAAATGTGGAGCATCTTGTTCGGCTGCTGCTGGTTCTACCCAGCTCGTCTTGTGAGGTAGAAGTTTCAGATTTATCGGACGGCTGAAGACATATTTACGTTCTACAATCACTCAAAAGAGACTGAACCACGTTACCCTATGACATGTTCACAATGACATCTTGGACTCAATCGATATTAGGAGAGTTCCTGCAACACTTGTCTCCAGGTCTGAATTAAGGATTAGGACTTTTTGACCAGTTTTATCCTAATGCTAACATTTTATGTTCATTTTTTTTTCTTTGTGAATTTTTTATGTATAAGGGACATGGTTATGTACTCAGATGATGTAAGAAAACTCGGTAGTCTGCTACCATGGCTCTAAATTCAGAAAAAATTACTTTTGAACCATTTCCATCCTAATGACAATGTTAATTATTTTGTTATTGTTTATTTCTTCTCTTTATTTATCAAATAGGATTTTTTTATAAATTTATTTTGGTTTTTGGTTTTTGACTTTATTTCTTTTTTTGCAATTAGGTTTTGCGTGTATGACGTATTTTAGTGTGACGATATACAAAAACAAAGAAACAATAAAATTAGTTTCCAATGAAAAATGTTATGTCCCTCCCAAATGTATAGCGGCGCCCTTGCTAGCTGTATCGTATATAGTGACGTCGTTATAATGACAACTATAGATGGGTAGGAAAAGAAGCTTTCAATGAGTAAGCTTATATGAAAAAAAAAAATTGTCACGAAAATATCATTAGTGTGACACATATAGCCTAATTCGACATTATCAGTGTGGAAGTTGGGCAGTAAACTTTTTTTTTTAGCACCGCGTCTTACTACACATTCAGGTTATACGCCTATGTACTAATTACGCTAGTGGGTTAGGCATGATGGAGGTTGAATTTATAGGAAGTGTATCTACAATTGCGATGAGAGAGAGTGGGGAAACCATTTAAGAAGCGGGTAACTAAGTTGTTCAAAGTCACCTGAGCTATGACAGATATATCGAAATATTAAACAATCAAAGCATCTATACAAAACAAAAATCAAGACAAACATAGTAATATAATAGTTATTGATTAACATCCTTGGATCCTCTTCAGTGGCCGCATGGTCTAAGGCGATACTCTCATAGTAGATTATACTGCGGATGACGGGAAGATCAAGGTTCGAATCTCGGTCGGGTGTACTGAGGATGTTTTTTTTTTTCTAAAATGGTTTCCCACTCAAATTCTAGTACACTTCCTATAAATATAACCTTCCTAATTTCTATAACCCTAACTTGGCTTGGCTAGTTTTTTTCACCGCGTCTTAATAAGCAAGCGCGTAGCGCCCCCCAACTCTAGTGACCTGGTATTAAGACCCCGCTGGGTCAGAGGTGAGGAGACGGTATACTAGCACTTTGAGGCATGGGTGGTGCGTGGGGTGAAAAGGGGGGGATTGCGTAACCAAAACTGCTTTAGGGTTGTATTGTTCAACGAGCAACCAAACTACTAATTCACATGAACCGGCCTAATTGGATAGAGGGTGTCATGTAGTTAGCCCAACTAACCCTCCAGGCTCCAGCCATTAATCTCAGTTCTCTATACCGGAGCCGCGACTTTTCCATTCAAATATAATCCTCATTTCTCCTCACGAGGATAAGTCAACCCCGTTCCAGCAGAACTGCTGCTTTAAGAGTTCAAACCTGGAAGCGCTGGCGATCGAATCCGGAACCTTTGGATCTGTAGCCAGGAACTCGGACCACTATACAACAGAGGTGGTCTTAAAACAACTAAACTCTTTGCATTTCTCTAAACATAAGCATTTAATTATTGCAAATACCTCCTTAAAGCGGCCCATCCACGTACGATTCTGGCTCGGCGAGCTTAAAGGCTCAATTATACAGGGCGAAATTAATGTCTGGAATGAAGTGGAACGGCAACAATATTGTACTTTCAGTAACTCGAAACAGATATTCTAGCGACTTGAACGAATCGCCGGTAGCTAAATAGCGTAGTGTTATCTCTAGTTTTGTGGCAGTCGGGATGTCCATCCTCATTTTTGTGTCTTGTTTCCGTAACAGTCACATCAATCATTTGTATTAATTCATTGAACTGGTTGGTCACGGTTGATTCTCAAAATATTCCTGTAAGCTACAGGGTCTTTATCCTTCAATTCTTTCAGTAAAGTATTGGATGCACCATATTTTTCACGTTTTTTTGATATCCAGTTCCTTACCCACATTCTTCTTGTTTTCCTATTTTTTCTTTACCAACTCCTCCTTATGTCTGTTTCGTATTATAAGGGCAACAACAACAATTCTCGCACGAACTATTTCTCTAGACATTTCGGATACTACTAGTTTACTCTCCCCACTTCTTACACACGGGGATTTTACTAGCCAGAGGGCAAACTAGCTAGCGAGTAGAGGGTAAAGTCACCCGGTGCTCAACTTTACTCTGTGATGGGGGCCAGGGTTCAATCCTCGGTCCCGGCGCAGATTTATCTGATTGCCAAACCCTTCCTTCACCCCTGACAAGACGTGTATTAATCACAACTTGTGAATGTGTGGAATGCCAGGCCTCCACCGTGGTTCGGATCCCACGTTAAACTGTAGGTCCTCCATTTCATCTCACCATTACACATTAGCGTAAATACGTATAACCCGAACGGGTAGTAAGACGCGGTGATAATAATAATAATAATAATAATAATATTCTGAAAATTGAAAAATGATAACTGGACACGGGAATCGAACCCGGGACCTTTGAATTAGTACGCCAATGCTCTGACCACTGAGCTATCCAGCTGAGCTATCGATTCCCGTGTCCAGGTGTCATTTTTCAATTTTCAGAATATAATATCTAGATGGAGTAATCCTCACTAAAAGCATAAATAATAGATTTGGCTAGTTGATTATTATTATTATTATTATTATTATTATTATTATTATTAATTCAACTTTACTCGCTGGGAGGTGGGGGTTGGGGGGGAACGAGCGGCGAGCCGGGCTCGGTCATATTTCACCACACACGTTCTACCACCAGCACGAGTGGACTCCCAACTTTGCTAAAACGTTTCAGTATCAACAATGAGTTTGTCGAGGCTAGTTGGAGCAGTGGTGATTATTTTAGATGAATGTGGCGTGTTCGTGAGAACTAAAAACAAAAAGAGTGAAATATGGGTTAAGAACTGGTTGCTACAAAGAAACAGATTTTAAAAAAAAAAAACTTCAAGTCAGCGTCAGGAAATTTCTCCCACTTCAACTGCACGAGTGAATCTTAAGCTTCATCTCGCTTTCATCTATTATAATAATCTGTGTTATGAATTTATCACAGAGACGGCAATTGACGGTACTACTCTTAAAACTTTGTCAAGAACTCGTATCATGAAAGATTTGGATATGGAAGCCGACTTGGTTCCTCTGACTTACAACATCACACTGTCTGCAGTGTGGATACAAGAGCCTGGATCGTACCATCCACACACGTACGAGCCAATAGCGAGCTAGCGACGAGCCGAGCTGAGCCGAGCCTCATCGACGGCCCTGGCGAGCCGAGCTGGACTTGGCTCGTCTGATACCAAGCCCGGCTCGTGACACCCCACTCACGTACGAGTTGAGGTAGTTGGAAACCGAGCCGAGCCGAGCCGGACTCGTACGTGGAAAGGCCGCTAGAAGCAATAACTCGCCGGCTACCGTCCAGCTTAGTCGCAATTCTACAACAGGAATGTGGATTTTCCCACCATAAAAATAGAGTACAAAGTTCATTCGAACCATCCATTATCTTGTCAGTCCGACAACTATGTGGAGAAAAATATCATGCTTGAGCATTCATGAATTTACAAAATATCGAAATTATGCAACATTAATTCCTAAATAAACTACTTTAATTTATTTAAAACATTAATATATAACCTAAAACTTCTTACGATCAAAAATAGCCTTTACAATACCTTTCTATCATGACTATAGTGTATTTACACACATAAGAATTGTCTGTGATGTACATATATACTAAAATATTATGTGTTATCAACATCCAGGCCCTGATGATTAAACGGTCGATAATTGTGGCGAGTACTGTAGTGCCTTCAAGATAAAACAGTCTGGCTACCTAGGGTGTTTTGGTGTTTTATTTTCCCACAACAAAGTTGTCAGCATTGGCTGGTGAGAGTGTGCAAACTTTTATCAGTTCTTCACCAACTTATGTGAGACGAGATGTGACTCATCTGCGCTGTGTGCGTGTTTGTAAAAGAGATTGTTTTGTGACGTCGAAAGTTGTCGTTTTGATATTATTGTGATTTGTCCTTGTTACATGACTTTTATCACATTTTTATTAATCGTAATGTAAGGTAAGACAATTAGTAGTTTTAATCTTGAAAAAAAAAGTGTGTACTCTGTAACAGCATTTATTTAGAGGCGCAGTTAAGTTTTTAATTATTTTTTTTAAATTAAATTCACATCGGCAGGTACCAATTTAAAAATAGTGTAATTTTGATTTGGGGTGAGGGGGGCGGTTGGGTAGGACCAAGGTCGTCTTAGGAAATTTGCCCGTTTTAATCCTACGATGTTTTTAAGTCTTTAATAAACTTGAAATTGTTTTAAGGGCTTTATTCGAAGTATGTACGGTACTTCCAACTACCCGAATGAGTCGACGTAGGCAAATAAAATATATTTATTTTATGTGTCTTTGCTGAAGGTATATTATTGATTATAACTTATTGAGTTTTTGATTAATTTTACTGGAACGTTGACGACGATGCCCAATTGTTGAATTCGAAAGTTTTTTTTTTGTGAAGCTGGTTGCAGCTTATCATGACTCACCAAAACAACAACCTGCGAGGCCTCTTGTTTATCTTGCTGCCGGCACTTCTTCCGGTGACGATTATAAGCACTCATACTATTTGAGCTTGAACAAAATTGATGTAGATTTAGAAATAAGCATTTTTCTTGTTTCCTCCGATTTTAAATAGACATAAAATGCTTCCACGGACATTTTTAATCAACCTCCTGGCAGGAAGATTCTTATTTACCATTTCCGTAAGTTGTAGAAGAAAAAAAAAAGCTATTTACACGATAAAAAAATTGTGACACTTAAACACCATTTTTAGAATTATTTAATAAAGCATGGTTTTTGTTGATGTGTGTTAAAAACTCACCGAAAAACAGTAAAATTCTATCTTGACTTGCCGTGACGTCACAAGAAGGCAACGTCTTTAAGAGATGCCTTCAATTTAAGGTACAGTAATTAATTATTATGTCAAGTTTTTTTTTTTAATAAAATGAACTTTTCATTTTTGTTTATTTTTTTGAATATACTTGACTTTCACTACTCGCCTTTGCTTGAAGCTATATTATTTTATTTTTTGTTATGTTTGTAAAAATATTCTGATACCGTAATCATTTGAATTAAATTCAAGTCTCAAGTGTGTTTGAAAAAAAAAATTCCGTACATGACAGTGCATGCAAGACGTACACTAGTCCTTCGTATAATTAGTCGAAAGTATTTATTTTGCCAGCTTTCAGCCTTAGCTCTAGCTAAGTTTTAGTGCAGTTATTATTTGTGACGTCATAGATTTAGAACTGATAAACAAGGGGTAGATAAAGCTGCGGGGCTCAGGTACAATAATGCGAGCAAGGGGGCGTTCAAATATTACGTAAGCACATTTTTGACCATTTTTAACCCTTTCCCCTCTTGTAAGCAAAAATAAGTAGATTCCGACCTTCCCCCCCCCCTTGCTTACATAAGGTTTGTCATTTTTTTTTTCATTTGTTCACAGGAATAACCATTAGCTTTTTTTTAGTGCAATTTTTTCTATAGCCTGAACAGGTAGTAAGACGCAATGACAAAAAAAAATTAAAATTAAAATTAAAAATTAATGCAATTTATTTGAAAGGGAAATACCGAAAAGTTAGAAGTTACTGGCTTCGTGCTTACACATCTTTTGTGGAGTTTGTTGGAAAAGGTGCTTTTGTTTTTGATGTGTATATCACTGAACGCTAACAAACGAAATTTTATGTTTTATATGTACGTAATAACAAAATAATTAGTGGCTATAGTAGTAATAAGTGCAGGTGCATTATATTTAGTATAGATATTTGGAGGAATAAATTTTGAAAAACACTTCGAAATAATGAATAATGGAAGATCCATTCTTGATTTAAATATAACTCCATTTAGGAAAAAGAATGGCGTTTTAGGTATTTTCATAAAAGCATTTATTCAAAGCATTCTTGACTAACTGGGTGCGGTTCAGAAAACCAATTGTATTTAATATCTAAAAATAACCAAATATATGCTGCAGGTTGCAATATAATTATGTGGAAATTAAAAATAATACCTATAATATTTGTTACTACTTGTGTGCATATTTAACGTAATTAACACACAATAGTCGACTTCATTTAAATATAAATATTTTAATGTTTATATTTAATTTAAAAATTGTCAGCTTTAGGGGTTGCAAAATTGGGGTGGAAGAGACAGGGGTAATTTCCCACCGACTTATAAAAGAAAGGGAAGGAAGATAAATTATCCAGGGCCTTAACCTCGCATTCTCTTGGACATGTGCAATAAAGATTGTAGTGTGCTTTGTGTAAACCACAGAACAGAGGGACGTCTAAAGCCACACTTATAATAATAAAACACCTCCGAATAGCTTCTTGAAACATATGATATTAAGAAATTTCCGGGGGAGAGACTCAAGATCCCCTTTTAAACTTAAGAGGGCAAAACCCCCTAAACTCCCCCTACTAGCTTGCCTAAGGATTTTGGTCACGATACGCCACTGATTAGTGCCATATTTATATCGAATCTAGTCGCGTTCTAATCATAGCTATAATTGAAAAAAAAATCTTAAAACAATCAGGATATTTTGATGAACGCAAAAAATAGGTTTTTTTTCAGTATTTTAGTGCTCCAATATTTTTCTTTTACGTCGCACATTATATTAATTTTTATACTATTTTATTTTTAACAATGGTAGACAAAAAAAAGACCGTCTTTTTTTTTTTAGCACCGCTACCTGTTCAGGTTGTACGCACATCGATTGTTAATATTGTTACTACAACATAAAACACATATTACTCCATTAGTGTGATTAGTACATAAGCGTATAGCTCGAACGGGTAGTAAGACACGGCTCTAAAACAAATTGCATTAATATGCTAGGGATGAGGAATATTTAATTTAGAGGAAGTACCTCTATTTTTGCGTGGAGGGAGAGTGGAACACCATTTTGGAAGGAAAAAAAAATCCTCTGTAGACCCAATTGGGATTCGAACCCCGATCTCTCCATAATCTGTTTTGTTTAATTTATTGCGAGAGTGTGTTAGACCGTGCGTACACCAAAGCGGGTCGATTTATTGTTGTTGCTCTAACTGCAATTTGAATGCGAGACCTGGGAATGATGAAAATAATGACGCGAAGACTGATCGTGTAGGGATGGTCCTTATAAAACCTTGCTCCAGTCAACCACTCTGGCGCTGGAATGTTGTTAACTTTAATAGGAAGACTCTTTTAAAAATACATATTCTTTTGTGGCCAACATTGATAACATGTTACTATATTATTAGTGTTATCTTATAGGTGTTGATAATATCTATCAAAAGTGACAGCTTTAGATCACGCGACTTGACGTATGAATACGTGATAGTATTTTATGTATTTAACGTGCACTCCTGAACCGACTGCACACGGAAAATTTCCCACGAGCTAGAGCGAAAAGACCTACCAGTTTTTCCGGGAAAGGTAGTTTTCACATAATTTGCAGGGTTCTTTTACAAGCCACAATAAACGGCTTTACTTTACCTCCAAAGGAAGTTGTGCAACGGATTTTTATCTTTCAATAAATAATCCGTCGACCCCGGCTGGGTTTGAACCCACGAACATAGTGTCCTGATGCGAACACTTTACCCCATGACAACAGAGCTTGACACGTGAAAGTCTATCAAGCAACTGTTCTTTTAGGTGTCGGTTAAAGCCCTTCCTATGAAAAATTGGAGTGTAGCTCTTCTGTAGCCCGAACAGTAGTGTGTGAAGTTTGAGACCTTCATTGTGTATCCCACCCCTGGACTTGTACTATAAGATAAGCTGTCGATGTTACTAGTCAACTGAGCAGACATTCTAAGAGTTTGGTTTCCTGCCTGATATGTTGTTTCTCTGAAAGACTATCTAACCAGAGATGTTCTAATGTTTATTACCTCTGATGGCTATGACGGATTTTTCTTGAGTGATAAAAATCCATAGCACAACTTCCTTCGGGGAGGGGAAGGTAAAGCCGTCGGTCTCATATCGATTGTGGTATGTGAACACTGGAAGGTATGTGAAAATACCTTTCCCGGCAAAATTGGTAGGCTCTTTCGCTATTGTTCATAGAAATTATCGTGTGCTGATATAATCAGTATGTTCAGAAAGTGCACGTTAATTACGTCAACTTGAATTAAAATAAATGAAAAAATTACAGTTATCGCGGAATAAACCTCCAGACGGATAGAAGAAATGCCAAATGGTAAAAATGAAACGGAGCTTGGATACGTTTTGCCACTAGGTCACCTTCACTTATGAAACAAAGTCGCAAAAAATGTTTTTTTTTTTTGCTGGCACTCTTAGAATAATAACACGAGGGGTTGAATGTGCTGGTAACTGTTTAGCTAGCTATGGTCTTCAGACAGCCGAGACGGTCTAGCAGTCTTTTCTTTGTTCACTTTACAGGTAGGACTGTAAATCTTTGAGTGACAGAAGGAAAAACCACTCTCCTGCTGTACAGGTCTAAATTTAGAAACCAGGGTGGTTATTCCAAGAAGGGAAAACTGTTGTTTATTAGTCGGTTGAGGTAGGCACGAGCTTGGAATCAATCCCTCCTTCCTAACATCATTAAGAGCTTT
>CABFWO010001198.1:14681-57959 GCA_902155825.1 Timema genevievae
GGGAACAAGACGTACCTGTAGTATCACTAGCGACTAGTAGTACTTATCTTGTTATGTCAGGTGGGGAACAAGACGTACCTGTAGTATCACTAGCGACTAGTAGTACTTACCTTGTTATGGACTGTAAATAAGGGAGATTTACATATGAACTAAACCTACTTAGTAAGATTCATGTTACTTAGTACAAGTCCTTGTTACCTAGCTAGTACAAATCATGTTATCTTGTCAGTACAAGACCTTTTTGCTATTTAGTAATAGTCATGTTACCTATTTATCTGCCCTGTTAGACATGCTAAATAGTTAATACAAGTTATGTTGCCTGGCTAAGTCCAAGACCTGTTACCTAGTCAGTACAAGACATGTTCCCAAGATAGTACAGTACTTGTTATCTAGCTAATACAAGTCTTGCTACCTAGCTAATACATCATATTACCTAGATAGTACAATTCCTATAACCTAGCTAGTACATGTAACGGTGCTAGTGTTGAATATTTAGTGTTGTTGTGCCAGATGCAGCATAAAAGTGTTTTGTTGATCCAGCCGAGTGTTTAGAAAGTATACGTTGACTGTGTCTTGTAGCACATTGCAAGATAAATACGGCGTGCTCTGGTTAATGTTCTTGTCTGTAATGAGTTGGGCACACATGGATGGAACCTGTCTTCACCCACAATATAAACTACAGCAGCTATCGTGGTTAAAACAGTATTGGATACCTCTTTATCAGCAGTTCCCAAACTGTGGTACACGTGCAATTATTCTTGATGGTACGCCGTGGGAAACCAAAAAAACAAGCAAATTAAAGTCGTAAGAAGATAAGGTCTCGTCAAATTTGTTTAAATATATTACAGCCAAGTCTAACCAAAAGGAAAAGAGATTCAAACAGTGGTTGGAAGGGAATATATATATATATATCAATTAGTATTTTTTATAGTTATTTGATACTTGTGCACTATTATACGTATCGATTGAGTATAAATGCTAAATAAAGATAGATGGTGGGCACCATTAAAAATGTACCTAAATAGTAGTTGAGACAGGAGAAGGCAATTATAAAACAGGTTTACCTAGTAAACCCAGAGGAAAGAAGGCCACTAAGTCTCAGATGGAGTAAGGAGTGACCTAAGAGTACTAGATGCTAATCGCGCTGTCGACAGGAGAGCCTAAAGAGCGAGGCTGTGAATCGACTGGGGTTCAGATGGACAGCCAGGTAAAGGTAAGATAAACAGTAAATATTCAGAATTATCTTGGTGGTACTCCATATCACGGGAATTGTTGTACACCATTCAAAAAGTTTGGGAACTACCGCTCTATATCATTCTGACTCTCACATGTCATATCGCTCTCTCAGTGTAGCTAGTTTATATCTAATATTTCATAGAGTCGTTAAAACCGTATCAATAGAAATAAAGTGGATGATACATCGCACAGACTTTCTCGCTTCTTTTCCTAAAATGGAGACATTTACTTAAAACTTATAAAACATTTGAAAAACATTTTAATAGTTAATAAGAAACGATTAAGATTAATAGTGATATAATTCAATTTTTGGTAAAGTTGACAATCTGTGCTAATTTATCATGTAAAAAATAGATGTATGATATAATATAATTATAATATCGGCACTATAATTCGAGTCATAAATGAAAAAATGAAAAAAGATTTTTGGTAATAATAATTACAAGTTATAATAACTTATGATGAACAATTATGAAGTAATAATATAAGTTTTAACAAACATCTAAAAAGTTTGAAACATATTAAAATTGTTGACTTTTGAGTCAAATTGCATAAAAACAGTATTATGATCCGATGATGTAAACATGCATATATTACCCGTCTTGCGTTATTGGAAGTTAAACAGAGTTATTTGTAAATGAAAATATAAAGAATTAAAAAAGATACGTTAAATTGAATTCATTTCTTATCTGTAATTCCCTGTTCCTTGGATAATGCTGCAGTCACTGCAACGTATTTGAGCCTCTACATATTTCGATGCTACAACGGCATCATCATCAGGTCAGAATTAAAAGTTGTGTGGTTGAGTGTTCCAAGTTGTTTTTCATTTTACCAAAAATTGAATTATATCACTATTAATCTTAATCGTTCCTTATAAGACATTGTTGCAGAAACACAAGGGACAAAAGAGCATCAGATTCTACCAAAGAACATCAATGAAATAATAAACAATGTGTTTTTTTACAGAAACATATTGAGGAAAAAGAAATATCTTTGTTCACCAAAGAGAATAACAATCAACTCCCAATTTCCCAAACCCCAATTTAAAGATATATTTGCCAACAGCTCAGAAACTATTGGTTTTATAAAAATAGATTTCAATTAAAAGTTTTTTATTTTTAATAATACTACAATCTTTTAATGATAATTTATTTATTGATATCATATAATTGTGAAGATATGATGAAAATTGGAGATCCCTTCTTATGTAAATTACCCTATAAGTCATGTTTATGTGAAAATGAAATGCACCATTTTGTTTGTACTGTAATGTTAATCAAAACCGTTAGAGTCGCATTCAAGAAAATTGATTTTTTTTCTTTTGGCCCATGAGTAAGCTACCCTTAATTTTATGGTTAAATATCTAATTTTAAATTCCATGGGGGAGCCAAATAAAAACCCTAAATACCAAGTTTAAAATTGCTTCGGCTCTAGAACGAGTCCTGAAACGCCGATTTCAATCAAATTCTAGAATTCGATTGTGTTGACCATCACAGTACTTTCTTTGCCCGAGGTGCTGCGAGGAAAAAAAAGACAATTAAGGAGCTTTTACTAGTGGCTCAATCAATAAGGAATATTACAACCTCTGACACTTTTATACATTCTCCATTAGCAGGAATATTACAACCTTTGACACCTCTATACATTCTTCACTATCAGACAACGCAACCAGGGATAAACAACCTTAGACCCTAAAGCTGTTTGTGGGATACTGGCCACCCCTGGGTGCAAGAGGGCGGAAGAAGGTTTCATCTTAAGTGGCAACAAATCAACTGCTCTCGCTCGCTGACTCCTTGGCCAGGTGGGAGGCGGGTGGAGGGGAATCAGGAGAAATATTCCGCCACAGCGATACGATTAGACGAGGAACCTGTCCTGAAACATTTTAACGCAAGTGCTTTATCGATTCACGTTTTTCCTTCAAACTTTCCTTCTTTCTCCCTCCAATGGAAAACTTGCCTTTTTGGATCGCATCGTAATGAGCTCTGCTATACCTAGTCCAGCCCATGGAGACTATCCTAGACAAATCTATCGTGATGAGCTCTCCTATACCTAGTCTAGCCCATGGAGACTACCCTAGAAATAGTCTAGCCCATGGAGACTATCCTAGACCAATCTATCGTGATGAGCTCTCCTATACCTAGTCTAGCCCATGGAGACTACCCTAGACAAATCTATCGCATTGAGGCTATCCTATAAATAGTATGGCCCATGAATACTATCCTAGAAATAGTCTAGCCCATGGATATTATCCTAAGCCTATTATGCCCAATATAAACTATCCTAGACCTAGTCTAGTCCATAAAGACTATCTTAGACCTATTCTACTTAATAAAGACTATCCTAGACATAATATAGCCCATGAAGACTACCCTAGCTAGAGCTAGACGTATAACTAATAACTGACATTGTAACAATGGTTTGATTGAGTTAGACCTCTAACTATCAACTGGCAGCGTAAAGAGTTCGATCATAGCTAGTGCTGGACGTAAAATAATTGTCAACTAGCAGTGCAAGAATGGTACGATCCTAACTAGAGTTGGAAATCTATCAACGAGCATCGAAATAGTGGTTCCATACTAGCTAGAGTTGGACGTGTATCTATCAACTTTCATTGCAAGAATGGATGTATCCTAACTAGAGTTGGACGTCTGTAAACTGGCAGTGAAAGAACGGATGAATCCTGGCTAGTGTCGGGCGTAAAACAGTCATGTGGTAATACGATAACATGGACAGGCTACTATAGCAAGATGGCAGCACAGCCTGAATCTGCAAGAGCCTCAATTAATGTGTATATTTGCGAGTCGGTCGCTCATGTGAAGTTAGTTCGAACAACAGTCTGGTCGGTAAGATGGCGTAGTTTCTCACTCTGGACATTAACAAATCAAATTATGAAGGGAAAACCACATCTCTACTCCTTTTCAACACTTCAAGTGAAAACCTTTTTTCCTATTTAACTTTTGATGGAAGCTTTCCACTCACCCCTTTCAAAAGTAATACTAAAAATGTGTTGTTTGTCTTTTACTTTTAAAAAAATGATAAAAAGAAGAAGTATCCTTCAAAAATACTTTCTTGCCGGCCATTACATGAATTGAAGGGAAAATGCAATCAAGTAAATGGTTGCGTCATTGTTTTTTTCACCCTGCTCCCTCCCTTTCCCCTTGCCGTATATATCAGCGCCGCACTGCGGCCGGATCAGGAAGCGAAGTTTCAATTTCACTAACAGGATTCGGGCCAATCCCAAAAGTAGCAAGCAAATCCTTCAAAGTCCTGTTCGATCAGGCCACGGGACAGGACCTGCTCAGACGTTTAGAAGGAGGTGAGGCGGTTCTTTATGTTCGTCCTGCTTCGAGTCATCACTTTTATTATCCCGGGACACCTAGAGGGGGGGAGGGTTGGATAGTTCCAGTCTCCAGCACAACTTAGGCAGGGTGAGGGAAGTTATAATATACATGACAACTTGGGGGTATCTCCAGTCTCCAGCACAACCTGGGGGTAGCTCAAGTCTCCTGAACAACCTGGGGGTATCTCAAGTCTCCTGAACAACCTGGGGGTGGCTCAAGTCTCCTTAACAACCTGGGGGTGGCTCAAGTCTCCTTAACAACCTGAGGGTAGCTCAAGTCTCCTGAACAACTTGGGGGTATCTCAAGTCTCCTTAACAACCTGAGGGTATCTCAAGTCTCCTGAACAACCTGGGGGTGGCTTAAGTCTCCTTAACAACCTGGGGGTAGCTCAAGTCTCCTGAACAACTTGGGGGTATCTCAAGTCTCCTTAACAACCTGGGGGTAGCTCAAGTCTCCTTAACAACCTGGGGGTGGCTCAAGTCTCCTTAACAACCTGGGGGTAGCTCAAGTCTCCTGAACAACCTGGGGGTAGCTCAAGTCTCCTGAACAACCTGGGGGTGGCTCAAGTCTCCTTAACAACCTGGGGGTAGCTCAAGTCTCCTGAACAACCTCGGGGTAGCTCAAGTCTCCTGAACAACCTGGGGGTAGCTCAAGTCTCCAGAACAACCTGGGGGTGGCTCAAGTCTCCAGAACAACCTGGGGGTAGCTCAAGTCTCCTGAAAAACCTCGGGGTAGCTCAAGTCTCCTGAACAACCTGGGGGTAGCTCAAGTCTCCTTAACAACCTGGGGGTGGCTCAAGTCTCCTTAACAACCTGGGGGTATCTCAAGTCTCCTGAACAACCTGGGGGTAGCTCAAGTCTCCTGAACAACCTGGGGGTAGCTCAAGTCTCCTTAACAACCTGGGGGTAGCTCAAGTCTCCTTAACAACCTGGGGGTAGCTCAAGTCTCCTGAACAACCTGGGGGTAGCTCAAGTCTCCTGAACAACCTGGGGGTAGCTCAAGTCTCCTGAACAACCTGGGGGTAGCTCAAGTCACAAGTCACCTGTTTTATTTACAAGTGAAATATTAACATAGGAATATACAATCTACTCCCAATTGTTACAGCAATCAAAAGTACACAAACTATTATAACATGATATTGTGACAGGTTTAGTTAAATATTAAAATTGTTTGGAGCTTCCTAAATTAGAGTTAAAATTATGTCATGAAGAACCTTATATTAATTTCCTTTGTTTTTGAGGCTCAACATCAGTGTAGGACACTTTCGTGAACTAAGGCAGTTCCTGATTTATTTTGTGCACCAATAATGACCCATATCTTGTTATAATTTCTCAGTTTTCAATTAACTCATTAGAGACTGTTCATATGTGGCCGTCTCCTAGCCTCAATAATCACCTTGCCCCACCCTCATCATATGTCTATAAACATAATGCATATGTTAGGTACGTAGAATGTATACACATGGGATTTTAGCTAACTATATACAAGTAGTCCATTAAAATTGTACTTGTGAAGTATTTTACCTCTCGGGTAGGACTTATAGAAAATACTCCTTGATTTACAGGTGTATGAAATTTCAAATGTAATTATAAGTGTTTACTTGTAGCTTTATTAAACGTATTTTTTTTAATTTCCACCCTGGTTCGATTCCAGGTATGGTCGAAAAATTTATATTTGATGAAATCACACTGATGAATAAACGGCTGGGGGACTGGATGTTGTGCTTGTCCTAAAGTTATAGTATAAGCCATATGAAACTATGACTGGCCTGGCCGGTGGTGGAAAATATATGGCTGGAATAATAAACTAGCTCAGGCTATAGGCTGGAAACAGTAATGAATGGAAGTAATGTTTCATTACTCCTAATCTAACTATTAATCATCGGTATTATTTCTACATTTCCTGAGAAACCATAATGTATTGTGTCAACAGCAATATCTGATAGACAAAGATAGCTAGAACAATATTTCAGTAAGTGATTTGTTAAATCTTATAAAATTATTATTTTACACCTTTATAATTTTATAGTTTATGTTTTTATCAACATCATATTCTAATTATTTATTAGTTGTGACCATAATCCAGATATGGAAGTTATGATTGAAGAACATTACACATAATATTAGATATTCCAGAGATGCCAAAGTTTGGAGTAATAATGTTTCAAGGGAACCAAATATTATTGTGTATTGTATTTAGTAAGACGTGACTAGTAATGTAATAATCAAATCTATATCAAAATAAGGTAATACATTCCATTGTAAGTAAAGTTCACTATCGATATCAAATAATAATAATAATGTCAATACTGTGTTAGAGAGTGTGTTGACAGCGTCAGACGAGTTAACGGAATCAGCCCCAAGCAGGCTAAGAGTCTCAATATTTGGGCTCGGAAATTGGAAAAGAAGGTGAGGGAAATCTTTGGGAGGTGGCCCAGGGACATGCAGGGATATCCCCCCTTCCCTGACATGTTAGGACCATACTGGGCATAGAATGATGAGACGCAATAGTACCAGCAATACGTGGCTTGGCGTGGACAAGATACAGGCTGGAGATACATTCATGCAATACACATTAGTGCCGCTATTACGGAGTATACCCAATCACCGTCTTCTATTACAGTTCAGGATGATGATAGGGGTGTTTATCCCCTCCCCTACCATCAAATATAAGGAACTAACCCATCACTAATACTCATTCAGGTTTTGATCAAGTTTGGCAGAATGTTTTATATCTCTTTCAACTACTATAGACCCTGTGGCCAAAAGTTCCATATGGAACACACTCTGTAGTTCTAAGAATACAACTTTCTTAGAGTATTAACTAGAGCTGTTCCAATGTTCCATATGGAACACTCTCTGTGAATGTGTGAAGACAATCTTTGTAGAGTATTAACTAGAGCTGTTCCAATGTTACGTATGGAACACTCTCTGTGATTGTATAAACACATCGTGTATTGTTTATGGAGTATGAATTCCAACTACGGATGTTTTGATTCCTTGAACACACTCCTTGAGTACATACAAATCATTATTAGATGTTAAATTCAATGTTCTCACCAACAGGAGTCTTAATTCCGTACATAATGAAACTCACGCTTTTGGTGGCTAAGCTACGTATGATCAGGTATTATTCCACCATCCCAGTCCGTCTACTGCCTAGCCCTAGGACTTTCGTTCAATGGATATTCTCTGGCGGACAGTTTAGCTCATCTGGATCTATAGGTTGAATGGTCCAAGCCTAGTCCCTATCCTGAGCTAGCTTCATCCAGTCCACCTCATTACACTCTATCTCTTTCAGGTCCATTATAATGCTATCCTCCCCTTTCCAGCTAGGTCCTTCCAATGGTCTCTTCCCGTTGCGATTTTAATACAATAATGTTTATAATATAGTGACTGGAAAAGTTGTAGATTGGCTCTGGAAAACCTGGAAAAGTCAGGAAATTTTAAAATATAGTTTGGCTGGACACCCTGGTTCGAACACCCTACAATTTTTTTCGTCATTTAAGGTAAGAGACTACGTTTCACACCCATAGAGAACAGCCGGTAAAATTATTGTTTTGTATTTTCTGAGTTTTACATTCATTGACAGCAGGCGAAATGTCAACAACTTACTGACTGAGTGATAGAGTGCATTTCCCGATGTATTATCTTCATTATTTCCAATCTAATAACGTCATTGCTAGTTAAAATTGTTCCTAAATACTTAAACTCTTTAACCCTGTCAAATGATACGCTGCTCGAAGTAATCTTTAAATTATTGTCGTCCCCAATCTGTATTAACTGAGTGATCTTATACTTAGGGCCAGTTTCATAGTCAGATTTAGTACGCCTCAAGTGCGGCGCTATACTAAATACAAGACGTCACCTACCTGAAATTGAATGGAATGGGCCAGTTTCATATGAGAAACTGGCCCATTCTATTCTGGTCTAGGTAGGTGTCGTCCTGTATTTAGTATCGACTCGCACTTTAGGCGTACTAAATCTGACTATGAAACTGGCCCTCAGTCCTTTCAGCGTTCACTTCTAACCCCATTTCCCTACCAGCCTCTAATAAAATGTCTGCATTTCTTGCAACAGCTTCCTAACAAAGTTAAATCTTCTGCGTACCCTACCCAATAGCTGCATTGTATCGTTTGATGACAAACATTCCCTACTTTCTTGCATTACCCTAATAGCATATTCTAAGGGCCAGTTTCATAGTCAAACTTAGTGAGCCTAAAGTGCGAGTCGATACTAAATACAGGACGACACCTACCTAGACCAGAATAGAATGGGCCAGTTTCGCATATGAAACTGGCCCATTCCATTCAATTTCAGGTAGGTGACGTCTTGTATTTAGTATAGCGCCGCACTTGAGGCGTACTAAATCTGACTATGAAACTGGCCCTTGGCTAAATTCAAAAGTAATGGGGAAAGTACATACATAACCTTGTTTCAACCCATTATGAATTTCGAAAGTATCTACCTCAAATAGCTTGACGAGTGTTTTGGGCACCCCAAACTTGATTAGAATTGCATATAATTTGTACCTTTTAACTGAATCATAGGCCTTTTTTTAAATCTCTGTATAATTGATACAGGTATATTTTGCTATAAATCCAATAATTATAGTACCGACGATAAAATACCGTTTGGATGCTTCGATCACAGAACCCCTAGCTGACCAATTATAAAAAACATATATGATGAGTATCCGTCTACTAATTTAACGGTTAAAAATCTTGAAGCAAATTAAAAAATCGATTCGGGGGAAATGTTTTAGGCCCAGAAATTGAAACGAAAACAAAAATAACGCAAGCGAAAATAAAATAGCTTTCATCTGAAGAGATTAATTTCAAAACGCAGTTTACCCATTAATTTTTTTTTTTGTTCGTTGGTGGGGGGTGAGGGTCGGGCTAGATTAAAACCAACCTAGGCGAGTGTACGTGGGGTGTAAAACTGGAATTGAATTTATTCACCGAAGCATGTCCAGATTCCTCTCAGTTCTTATACAAGAATTGGCTCTAAAATAAACTGGTATCGGATCAGTTCTAGTCTTTGGATTGATTCAAACACAACTGGAGAGTTATTAAACACTCTCGTACCACTCATTTGTTTCAAGAAATGGAGAGAATAGTCTGGGGTTTGAGTCTCGTTCTGACACGGTCATAAAGACTCCTACATTAGCTTGCTGTTCTATGACACGATTAGACGAGAGCCTAGCACGTCTACTTTGGGTCGAATGGAGGCCTGATTGTAATAGGCTGCGTCTAGAGGTGATGTTATTTCAACTTTCTTAGTGTAAACCTATAAACACACTCCGGATTCAACAACTGAAATAGTTTCAGAATCAGCTTCAAACCCTTTCTTTCCATGTTTCTCCAAGCCAATGGAATAGCTTATTAGAGGTTTTCGACTTAATATTCATAGGAGGAGCCGGCGGTATTGGCGTTCAGGTCCCAAGCACGGCAACAGAGTACTTAACCTGATATAATGGAACACGCGTGCAATCACAAGACAAAGACGCAAACGAACCAAAAACGTAATCATTTTAAATTGAGTTTGATCTAGTAAACATTGAAGAGTCAAGCTATGGGTCAGAGAGAGACAGTTATTTGAGTCAGAGAGAGACAGTGATATGAGTCAGAGAGACAGTGATATGAGTCAGAGAGACAGTGATATGAGTCAGAGAGACAATGATTTGAGTCAGAGAAAGACAGTGATATGAGTCAGAGAGAGACAGTGATTTGAGTCAGAGAGAGACAGTGATGAGTCAGAGAGAGACAATGATTTGAGTCAGAGAAAGACAGTGATATGAGTCAGAGAGACAGTGATATGAGTCAGAGAGACAGTGATATGAGTCAGAGAGAGACAGTGATATGAGTCAGAGAGAGACAGTGATATGAGTCAGAGAGAGACAGTGATATGAGTCAGAGAGAGACAGTGATGTGAGTCAGAGAGAGACAGTGATGAGTCAGAGAGAGATAATGATTTGAGTCAGAGAAAGACAGTGATATGAGTCAGAGAGAGACAGTGATATGAGTCAGAGAGAGAGACAGTGATATGAGTCAGAGAGAGTGACAGTGATATGAGTCAGAGAGAGTGACAGTGATATGAGTCAGAGAGAGACAGTGATATGAGTCAGAGAGAGAGACAGTGATATGAGTCAGAGAGAGTGACAGTGATATGAGTCAGAGAGAGACAGTGATGAGTTAGAGAGAGACAATGATTTGAGTCAGAGAAAGACAGTGATATGAGTCAGAGAGAGACAGTGATATGAGTCAGAGAGAGACACAGTGATATGAGTCAGAGAGAGTGACAGTGATATGAGTCAGAGAGAGTGACAGTGATATGAGTCAGAGAGAGACAGTGATATGAGTCAGAGAGAGACAGTGATATGAGTCAGAGAGAGACAGTGATGAGTCAGAGAGAGACAGCTCTGTGAGACTGTGAGACACAAGTACAATTACAGCCTTACACAAAACTTTCCAAATTGTACATGTGACAACATATATCCCCAGTTTGTTGTGGAATTCCGGTCAAATAGTTGTTCACACAAATATTCAAATTGAAGGTTTCCCCGAGTGAACGGTGCTATGACCGTACCCTTATGCTTTGCAATGGGCCTTTGTTGCCCCCAGTCTCGTCCACCCTATACATCGTCCTTTTCCTATTACATACTTTACTTTGTGTTTGTCGAGCGTTCTTTATTCCAGTCCCTGTCTTTGTCTGTCCCGTGTACTGCAGTTATTCCCCCACGGAGCAGTTTCCAATAATTGAATCGCTCTTCCAATAGCCATAATACACTAATACCACCGACATGTATAACTCATACAGCCCAGAGATGCCTATCTAGCTCCAACATTCTGACAGAATATACCTCATGGAGCTTCTTATATTCTAAAAATATACCTCGTAGCCCGCTTCTTTGGCCGAATGGTTTAAGGCGTTATTCTAGTAGCCTGCTGATGATGGGAAGATCGAGGTTCCGATCCTGATCGGTTCTACTGAGGGTGGTTTTCCTCCTACATGGTTTCCCACTCTCCTTCCATGCAAATGCGGGTAGGCTACCTCTAAAATATTTCCTTCCTCATCCCTAACGCATTTTAATAATTGTCGTATGTGCGCACAAGCTGAATTGGTGGTAAGACGCTCTGAGATATATATATATATATATATATATATATATATATATATATACACACACACACACACACACACACACACACCTCGTAGTGCCTCAAACATTGTGACAGAATATACCTCAGAATGCCTTCAATATTCTGACAGAATATACTTCATGGATCCTCCAACACACTGGCAGAATATACCTTGTAATGCCTCGAACATTATGACAGAAAATTTCTCGTAATGCCTCAAACATTGTGACAGAATATACCTCATAATGCCTTCAACATTCTGATATAATATACCTATTGTAGCCCCCAAGTTTTTGTGATATAATATATCTTGTAGTGCCTTCAAGATTCCGAAAGAATATAATATAATGTGATGCTTCTATGACTCTGACAAAATATACATCGTGGAGTCCTTGGTTTTTTGTGATGGAATGTACCTCTTAATGTCTCCAAGATTCTGGAAGAATATACCAAGTGGAACTTCAAGACTCTGGCAGAGTATACCTTCTAGAGTCTCCAAAGATTCTGCGTAGTATCCCTTTTGGACTCACCAAGGTTATGACAAAATATACTTCATGGAACCTCTAAAGTTCTCACAGAATATACCCTCTTAAGCTTCCAAGAGTCGGACAGAATATACCTCATGAGCCTTCAAGGTACTGAAAGAATATACCTCGTGGCGACTCCAAGGCTCTGATAAAATATATATTGTGGAACTTTCAAGACTATGTGCAAGATTATACCTTGTGAAGCTTATTCCCCGACAATACAGCTGTTAAGTGAAGTTTAGTAGCGGTGTCCTAGGTTAATATAAGAGTTCAAAATGTATGTAAATAAAAGCCAGTTTGTATGCTAGATAGAGTTACTCCCCAAATACTAAGGTATTCCACGACCCACGAGGATTCCCATCCAGAAAGGAATTTATATTTCCTCCCTTCTAGATCTGATGTCTGGATCAGTTTCATACTTATTTGAAAAAATAAAACCCTTCCATGATAGTTCGGTGGCACAAGAAGGGCCCGGCAGATAGGAGGGAGCACGGTCTCTCTTCTTCTAGTTTTAGAATCAATTCCGCATTCCGAATAGGAAATGGATCCCGGATCCTGATAGTGGCTGAAATACAACTGGTTGCCAATACAACCTCTTTCTTGAGGAATGATTGGGGTGCTTGGGAGAAGAGGAGACCAACTCACACATATTAACAGTTGCTAGAGGGGACATGTTTCACAGTAATATGTATGAGTGTACTGTAGACTATCACACACATTGACAGTTGCTAGAGAGGACATGTTTCACAGTAATATGTATGAGTGTACTGTAGACTATCACACACATTGACAGTTGCTAGAGAGGACATGTTTCACGGTAATATGTATGAGTGTACTGTAGACTATCACACACATTGACAGTTGCTAGAGAGGACATGTTTCACGGTAATATGTATGAGTGTACTGTAGACTATCACACACATTGACAGTTGCTAGAGAGGACATGTTTCACGGTAATATGTATGAGTGTACTGTAGACTATCACACACATTGACAGTTGCTAGAGAGGACATGTTTCACGGTAATATGTATGAGTGTACTGTAGACTATCACACACATTGACAGTTGCTAGAGAGGACATGTTTCACGGTAATATGTATGAGTGTACTGTAGACTATCACACACATTGACAGTTGCTAGAGAGGACATGTTTCACGGTAATATGTATGAGTGTACTGTAGACTATCACACACATTGACAGTTGCTAGAGAGGACATGTTTCACGGTAATATGTATGAGTGTACTGTAGACTATCACACACATTGACAGTTGCTAGAGAGGACATGTTTCACGGTAATATGTATGAGTGTACTGTAGACTATCACACACATTGACAGTTGCTAGAGAGGACATGTTTCACGGTAATATGTATGAGTGTACTGTAGACTATCACACACATTGACAGTTGCTAGAGAGGACATGTTTCACGGTAATATGTATGAGTGTACTGTAGACTATCACACACATTGACAGTTGCTAGAGAGGACATGTTTCACGGTAATATGTATGAGTGTACTGTAGACTATCACACACATTGACAGTTGCTAGAGAGGACATGTTTCACGGTAATATGTATGAGTGTACTGTAGACTATCACACACATTGACAGTTGCTAGAGAGGACATGTTTCACGGTAATATGTATGAGTGTACTGTAGACTATCACACACATTGACAGTTGCTAGAGAGGACATGTTTCACGGTAATATGTATGAGTGTACTGTAGACTATCACACACATTGACAGTTGCTAGAGAGGACATGTTTCACGGTAATATGTATGAGTGTACTGTAGACTATCACACACATTGACAGTTGCTAGAGAGGACATGTTTCACGGTAATATGTATGAGTGTACTGTAGACTATCACACACATTGACAGTTGCTAGAGAGGACATGTTTCACGGTAATATGTATGAGTGTACTGTAGACTATCACACACATTGACAGTTGCTAGAGAGGACATGTTTCACGGTAATATGTATGAGTGTACTGTAGACTATCACACACATTGAAAGTTGTTAGAGAGGACATGTTTCATAGTAATATGTATCAGTGTATTGTAGACTATCACACACATTGATAATCTTGTAGTAATTTAGGTATGCATGTATCTATTTAAGACACCCTTTGTCCACGCAAGACAACATTAATTGAAGCCACTACTTTAACAAACAAGACAACACCAAAGACACCAAATGGCCATGCAAGACAACAATGACGACACCACTTGACCATGCAAGACAACAATGACAACACCACTTGACCATGCAAGACAACAATGTAATACACCTCTTGGACATGCATTATAAAGGGTGCGTATTCACTTGAGCATTCGTTCGTACGCGTTTGGTTCGTTCTGTTCATTCGGAATAAAATGCTCAAGTGAACACCTGTTCAAGAACAGTCGCCGAACGGAACCGAACGAGCCGAACGCTATCGAACAACTGCCGGTTTTTTGGGAATGCTCAAAAGAAGTCAGTTCACCTGTGCCCAGTGTATACGTGTTTTCACATCTGTTCAGACCGTTCGGAGTGCAATGGAGTGGGCCCCAGAAGAATGTTTGAGGTTAACAGATATCTATGAAGAAAACCCGGTGCTGTGGAACCCTCAACATTGACTATATTAAAATAGAATTAAAAAACACGATGCGTGGGAAAATATCGCGAAACTGTTTGGATGTTCTGCTAAAGAAGTTAAGAAGAAAATAGATAGATAGCATGCTCGCTAGCTTCCGACGTGAAAAGGCCAAGGGGAAGAAAAGTGTTGGTACTGTAAGTCAACAGCATTTTTTGTTTGTTTTTTGTTTAGTTAAAACTGAAAGTGGATTGCGGATACAATTATGGTGAAAGGCTTTTTGATCCTATAGGCGCCAAAACAGCCAAGTGCATGCCTCTTTTTAACATAGGTATTTTCCATTTAAAAATAATTAGTGCATTTCTTGTTCACAGTAAAATATTATGCTAATCACCCTTTCTATATTAATTATTAATAGTTGTTAGAGGGTGGTCGGTAAAATATTGAACAGGTACTGCAAGCTTGCAAATGAACCCCCAGTTGCTAAAAAAACGTAACGTTAGTTCCAAACGATCTTTAACTGGTATTGCTTTACGGAACTTTGTGACCTTCTTCGCAATTTAATGACCAAAATCTCTAAGTCTTGAGATAGCATTTGGGTGAAATTTCGTAAATTTCCTTCGTCCAATTCCCTTAAAAGTTCTGTACTTTGCCGCCTACAAAACAGCCGACCTATCCACATTTTCCTGTAGCTTATTTTATTCATTTTAGTCAATGCACACAGCACAAAGAAAGAGATTGCTTCCACTATCAAATCCATTTTGAGACTGAGCAACAGTTGTCTTGTGTGTGGCAAAATTGGCGGGAACAATTCGATCACCAGCAAATGGTCCGATGCTCGGAGTATTCAGCCGTATCATTTGTTCGAGCTCATTCGGGGTGCTCGGCTTGTTCTGTTCGTTCCAAGTAAAATGCTCAAGTGAATAAGCACCTTAACATTGAATGCATCACTTTACCATACATGACAACAGTGACGACATAATGTGACTATGAATGACAACATTGGAGACACCACTTGACCACCGCAAGAAGTATTGCATATTATCACCGAGCGTTGTCACTTGTTAAGCTATTTCAATATAAATTAAAGCCATCCTAATTTAAATTATAATTATTCCCTAGTCAAGCCCTCAAAGATTGCAGAGACTGTGTTCATTTAAGTTTAATGCAGTCAACAAACATAGAAGTAGGAGCAATATTTATTACAAGTATGTGTCTGGAGATCTTTATAGTTTTCACTGTTATGGCTGGCAACAAATATTTAAGAGAAAGTAATTTTTATTTCAGAAGGTGTAAAGAAACACAATATAACCAGGTTTTGTTTCTTCATCTTTCTGCTCTCCCCAATATTTTCACGGTCTATATTCCCAAACATGTTCATCGGACATCCAGTAAATATCGTTTAAACTTGTTAGGTTGGCAATTTGACAAACACCGGTGAGAAGAGTCGAAGAAGTTGGCAGTATTGTCCACACCTTGTGAGAGTGTGCTACCAACTGTCCACGTGGTGTTACCCCTCTCCCCCTCCACGCATGACCCATCAATCAAAGTGAAGCTTGTCGGGCCAATTTCCCCAGCGAATTCCACCCTCCTTCCCCTTCTCAGGAATACGTGAAATTCCAATCTGGTCAATACATGCCCTATTTTCTGTAGGCCAGTTTGCACGTCCGGGAGAGGTTGCATATATTTCAGGGATGAGAAACTTACATTTTAGAGGGGCTCTAAGGTGGTAAGGGGGGGAGGGGGTATAGGACTTCCTTCGGCAAAGTCCGAGGGATTGAAAAGCAATTTCTGTGGAACCAACGAGGTCTGTTTGTCCCTGGCACGTATTTCTCTCTCTCTCTCTCTTTCCTACACAAATGAGGCACATGTGTGGAACTCATACAACACTGGATATCGGTTAAAGGAAGGTTATATACCAGAGAAGCGAGATATTGTTCTTAGCTCCGAGATAAGGTTCTTAGTACTGAATTCAGAAATAATGTTCCTAGCTCTGAGTACAAACATAGTGGTCATAGTTTTGAGTAAATAATAATAAACCTGACACTTAGTACACATACAATATGTCTGAATGAGTGGCCATTAAGTTTACCGACACCTTGCAACCAGTAGATTCATCAATAATATATTCCCATTCAGTAAATTCGCAGACATCTTCCCAGTCAGTAAATTCAACGATATTTTTCTAGCTAGTAGATTCACTAATATCTTCCTAGCTAGCAAATCCACTGATATCTTTGTAGCCAGTAAATTCCCCAATATCTTCCTAGCCAGTACATTCATTGATATATTCCCATTAAGTATATTCACTTATATTTTCCTAGTCAGTATATTCACTGACATCTTCCCAACCATTAGATTGACTGATATTTGCAAGGCCAGTAAATTCACTTAATTACTTGCTATACAATATATTCGCTTACATACTCCTAGACATTAAATTCACTTACATTATCCTATCTGGTCAACTCAATTATATATTTCTAGCGAGAATATTCACTTACATCTTCCTTTCAAGTGAATTCGTAGATATATTTCTAGCCAGTAAATTCTAGGACATCTTCCTAGCCATTAAAATACCTCATTTCTTCAAAACCAGTAAATTCCTCCACTTCCTCTAGCTATTAAATTTTTAGAAATACTCTCTGTAAGAAAAATTTTCTTTAATTTTTACTTGCCAATAAATTTCTTTACTTTATTTTGGGAATTAAATCCCATTCTTTTTTCCTATTAAATTCATTATTTTTCTTCCTAGCAAAATGAATTCTTAGTCATCACAATCCTTTGTTTACTCTTACCCTTAATCTGCCTCTTGGCCTGGTGGTCAGTGCCCCTGGATACTGATCTAGAGGACCCGGGTTGACTCCCAGGAATGTTTCCTTCGAAAGGGTATGGTTAATTTGGCTCCACCATAACTTCAACTATCATCACACCATCTCAATGCAGGTATGACGTGTAGACAACCTCCAAGGTCCACCCTGTAGAACGTCCTGTTCCCATAGAGCGGATAGAAGTCTACATACAAGGTGACCGAACTAGATACTGCATCTCTCACGGTCAACTATGCCTGCTACTCAATTTTGTCATCGTTTCAGTAATTTATTGAAATTTGACTGCCTTTTCAGACATCGGCTCACGTACAGCCAAACCAACAATCTCGCGTCAAAACACGTTGGTTATTGCGACCAATTAACGCACAACATGAATGCATTTCATTGTGCTTGAGTACTTCAATCAGTGTCGATCTGATTATGCATGCTAGCTTAGCGCTTCAAAATGTTGTTCCAAAAATAGATCCTCTTTTGTAAGTACGTATTGTATAAGAGTGTCTTTCACAAGCTGATAAAACACCCAACAATCAAATCACTCAAATTATTTACAATTGTATTATACTATTAGCGTTATACCCGTTCTTCGCACGGGGAATCTATAAAGTAACTTTGTTATTTTTAGTATATAAATTTAACCACATGGAAAATTAACCAAATCTTAAATTATATTTAAATATTAATCCTTTATTGGTTTAAATTATTTTACAAAACGTGAAAAATAGGCTGAGCTTTGACTAATACACAATGACAAAATAGAGATCTAATCGGAACATACAATATTTATTAGTATCTTGTCTGCTAGCGCTAGTAAAACAATACCTTCTCTACCTGTAAGGTAACCAGAAAGTAAAAAGAAAGAAGAGTGACCTAACATATAAATAATTGATTGTTAAAGAGTCAAAACAAATTAATGTTACATAGTAGCAGTTAAAGTTTTTTAAATAAATAATTCATTTTCAACTTTTATGGCCTAATTCGATCCTCTATTTGGAATCTGAAACATTACATTTTTGTTTTTTGGTTTTTTCTAGAGAACATTATCTTAAGACCTTTCGTAATTCCAAACTTTAGATTTTTAGGATGTTTAAAAGTTTTCGAATAAAACATGCGGATAGAGAAATATCAAATTATATCGAATTAGGATATTCAACACCCGACTGAATTCTTTATATAATTTCTTCTTTAACAATATCAAGATAACCATGACAATCCCAAACCAAATCTCTCACCCAATTCATTTTAAAAACCATCTTTGAAACTAAACATTAATCAGCTCACAAATTGAGTGCACAAACGAACTCAAACCATAGAAAATGTAATAGTTGCCTAAGAGCATAAGATAAAATGAGAAAATAAATTATACACATTGTTACAAAAACATCTCAATCTAGCAAAGAGTATTAATGTAATAGTTGGCTGTCAAATAGACAGATTGGTCCCTGCAATTACCTGCCCAATTTCAATTTTTTACTACAACAACAACAAATTTCTAATAGTTGTTAAATTTCGAGACTTTTATTTATTAGATCCCGTTTTCAAGTTTAAATTATTTTATGATTATTTGGGGTGGTCTTTGTACATGATTGCAAATATTTCAATTTTTTACTACACCTAAAAATTCTTTTAGTTTTTTTTTATTAGATTCTAATCTATTCCCCTCCTATTTTCACAGTCTTAGTTACAAAATTTAAAAACTTTGGTACTTTTGTAGCTATCTGGGGTAGTTCATCCACGTTCCTGACCAATTTCAATTTTCAACCCCACCAAAAAGTATAGCTTTTATATGTTTTGTAAATCTCCATTCCGACTACCCTCCACCCTCCCCACAGACCAATGACCCTTTTTTTTTAATTATAAATGGTCAGACTCTTATGGTTATTAAAGTTTTTTCCTCTACATGTAAATATTTCAATTTTCCACTATACTGAAAGGGTTTTATTTTATTTGTTTAGGAAATCTTTGACTACTGATGACGGGGAGATGGGGTTTGAATCTCGGTTGGTGGTTTTCTTTCATTGTTTTCCACTCTCCCTCCATGAATATGCCAGTATACTCCCTCTATAGTTCAGTCTTACTCATCCTTAACACATTATCATAATTATGATATAAGTGCATACGCCGAACGGGTAGTAAAGCGCAATGTTAAAAACAAACAATAAAACTTCATAGCTTGTATCTATAAGGTATTTCTGTAATTTCAAACGAATTGTAGCAGTTCCTCTAAGCATCATAATTCCCACATTCAGTTGCTAAGCCAGCGTGCCGGAAGTAGTTCTGAATAGTGGTAATTGCCACACTCCTCCATGCCGTTTTCGGTAGCATACAGCGAAATAAGCTGTCTGTCTTTTCTTACTGCAACTGCGGTATGAAACTTAGCCTAAGCCCATGTGGGTGGCTGTCTGCACTCGGCCTTCAGTGCCCTTCCCATTCAATCATTTCAGTTGCTCTATGTGCTACCAAGATAAGAACTTTGGTATATAAATAGTGTTTCCAAACACCAATATAGGTTTGTTTTCAAAAAGTTAGAATGGCATTTTCCTTCAGATATTTTGTTCTTTAGGTTCACTAAAACCGTTCATAATGAACGAGATTTGTCAACATATTCACAAGTGAAATGTATGTGTAACATAAACTAATTATGTTAATAGTAGTATGTAGCCAGATGTTCACTATAACCATAGTTGAATAATGTATATAATAGTAAGGAAGGCACAAACTTAGGATTATTTGAGTAGCAGAGATATTCCAAGTTTCGGCTCGCTATTTCTCTAGGTTTTGGATATAGCCGTGACAGTCACGCAGTCCTGGGCGTAAGGCTATAAAAATAGTAGTTTGAAGTTAAAAAAAAAAGTACCTGCGTCAAATTCTCAAGTTTTCCTGAGTACAAATGCTAAGCTATTCCTTCTCTATGTTTTATGGTTTTGGAGTTACTCACATATCTTATCACGTGATTTAAGGCATCAAACTTACAATATAATTTAAGGGTGAAGATAATAATTCCGAGATGCACACCCCAATATTTCCTCCAGGAAGTAAATCTATGCCAAATGTAAGTATTTTTTCTTGGTCTTAGTATCAATTGAAGTAGTGGTCAAGTGATCAAAGGTGCCAGGTTCACAAAAGTATGGATAATAAATCAACGCTCAATTTATACTCCTCGGTTTTGTATTGTGAGAATGCAAACAATCAGATTTATAAATTTTGAAGTAGTCCGCCCTGGCAGCTAAGTGTCCCGAGGCGTTGTGGTCTCCAAATAAGTAGAAATGTATATATATGCCTGATGTATACAGCTTTAGACATCGCTAAATTCCTTTGCAAAATTACATTGTTATCACACAAATGTATATAAGATTTTATTTGATTATTTCCTGTCCGCCTCTGTGGTCTGGTGATCATAGTTCCTGGCTACAAATCCCGGCTTCGATCCTCAAAGCTACTTGAATAAATCTGAGACTAACGTCTTGACGTCTTGTGCTGACAATATGACACCCTCTATCCGCCAAATGTTGGCAATGTTATCGCCAACAAGCGGCGGTGGCTCGGTCATTATAGCTCGCTTGCGGAGTTTTTTTTAAATATATTATTTCCTTGTTTTCTCTGAGGCTTAAGCTGCCTTTTGATGGGAAAATTAATCTCTTTGTTTGAATATTTAGCATTTAAATGTGAGATTAAATCAAATAAATATTTTGAACGTTACCTATGTGTTGTTTTATTTGTTAAATAGACACTATTTGTCTTCTAATGTGAATACAGCGCAGCCAGATCATAATATAGTTTCTCTTTGGATTTAAGATTGAAATGTATTTTGTAATTTACTCTTTGGATTGCAGTGGATTTGGCGATAGAGTAAGATATAAAAAATTAATTCTACATTCAATATGAGAATACAAAGATTGATCACGTGGTTTAAGACATAATATTTTAAAATGATCAATTTCATTGGATTTTGAAAGGAAAAAAAATAGCTTATGTGTTAACCGAACGTCTAAGTTATTTTCAAGCGAAATTTCAGCACAATTGGTGTGGTGGTTTTTGCGTTATTAATATACAGAGATCAATTAATTTATCTATACGAGATAGATGAATCACACGACATAGACCAATAGTCGAGAGAATTATTACCCTGAAGGCTCGGATACCGACTGTGGCACATGGGTTCGATAGTAATCATTTCAAGATTTCCCAAACTCAACTAAAAGTATATTTCATCATAGATCATAAGCTAATGATGTTATACTATTAACACTCATTCTAGATCATCAGCTACTGAAGTTATTATACTATTCATATCCATCCTAAATCATCAGCTACTGGTGTTATTATACTATTAACACCCATCATATAACCTCAATCTTGAAGTTATTGTACTACTAATATCCATCTTATATCACCAGTTACTAATGTTATACTATTAATACTAGCTCTAGGTCATCAGCTACTGATGTTATACTTTAACACTAATTCTAGATCATCAGCTACTGATGTTATACTATTAACACTAATTCTAGATCATCAGCTACTGATGTTATACTATTAACACTAATTCTAGATCATCAGCTACTAATGTTATACTATTAACACTAATTCTAGATCATCAGCTACTGATGTTATACTAATAACACTAATTCTAGATCATCAGCTACTGATGATATACTATTAACACTAATTCTAGATCATAAGCTAATGATGTTATACTAATAACACTAATTCTAGATCATCAGCTATTGATGTTATACTATTAACATTTATTCTAGATCATCAGCTACTGATGATATACTATTATCACTTATTCTAGATCATCAGCTACTGATGTTATACTATTAACACTAATTCTAGATCATCATCTACTGATGTTATACTATTAACACTAATTCTAGATCATCAGCTACTGATGTTATACTATTAACACTAATTCTAGATCATCAGCTACTGATGTTATACTATTAACACTAATTCTAGATCATCAGCTACTGATGATATACTATTAACACTTATTCTAGATCATCAGCTACTGATGATATACTATTAACACTCATTATAGGTCATCAGCTACTGATGTTATTATAGTAATAATACCCCTGATGTAAGCACACATTTCATTTTATTCTAGCACCGCATTTTAATACCCAATTTGGTTATAAGCATAGCCTATGTACTGAATATGCTTGTTTGATAAAGATGAGAAAAGTTAAATTTAGAGAAAGTGTATCCGCATTTACATCAATGAAGAGTACATATTATTAACATTCAACGTGGATAAATAGTATTCAATGCTTTTATACTATTAACCATATCCTAGATTATCAGCCTATATTTTTATTACAATACTAACTTCTATCCTAAATCATTAATGAATTTGTATTACTAATATCCTTTCTAAATCAGCCACTGGTGTTATTCTAATAACATCCATTCTAGATCACCATCACTTTATATTATTATTATTATTATTATTATTATTATTATTATTATTTTATTATTATTATTATTATTTTACTTACATCCACTATAAATAACTGTTGGTTTTGTTCTACGCACATTTATGTACTGTAAATTATTTGATCAAAAATAAATAACGTTCTGTACTCACAAATTAGCATCTTAGAAACGTGATTCTTGTTTATTCCACAACAAATTCAAACATTAATGAACTCGTGAATTTCAAAGAGCTCTAAACATTTCTTTAAGAACTGAAATGTATTTTTCTATTTATATTTTAAATATTTTCTTAATAAAAATCGTTAATTTATTCTAGTATTTTGTTTTAATACTAAAACTATTATTATTAATAAAAAATAATATAATAATAACAATAATACGAAGTATGTTACATTTTCTGCCACTTTTTTTTTAAATCTATTTTTGTGTTTAAAAATAATCTTGGATTATTTCTGGAATGTGTATTCTAAAACATAAAATTATTTCTTCTCAATAGAAGAGGGTTTTTTCAATATTTTTTTTAAGGGATGAGCTCGGTCATGTCATAGAGGTCTATAAAGCTCACTAATAACTGAATATATATTTTTTATTGTGATTTGATGTTTTTTTGTTTAGTAAGCCATTGTGATTTTTACTAGTATTTTAATGTTCTACTATTACTACTAAAATATCAATAAAAAATTAACCAGACCAGACAATAGCAAAGCAAATTAATGTTCTTACCACTTTGTAACCCATTTTTTGTTTTTAAAAATAATGTTGGATTATTTCTGGAAAGTGTATTCTGGAAACATACAATTATTATTTCTTCCCAATAAAAGTGTTTTTAATATTTTATTATATTTTCAATAATCAATTTTTAACTATAATATTCTACTAAAGTAAATATAAACAACCCAGAGATTTCCTTGCCTCAATCAGGAATTTAAAAATTAGGCCTAAGACATATTTATTGTATTTTTCGTAGCAGGCTGGTGCTAAGTAAAAGCTAGAGGAGATGTTTTGGGATGAAGGCACGCTTAATAGTGACACGCCATGTCCTAGGTCAGGGGTTCTTAACCGGGGGTATCCAAGATCTAATAGCTTTTATAGATTTCATATAAGGGGCTTTCTATGAAAATCTGGGTATAGATTGTGTAGCTGTGATTTGCCCTTTTTATATGAATACATATGATAGAATCCTTATGATTTTCTTTCAATTGTTCTGTTTTTAGCCATCCATATGTAGAGTAAAACTCCTCCAATGACATCTTGGGAAAATATTGGGGGGGGGGGGGTTTGTAATAGTAAAAATATTAAGAACCCCTGAAGTTATCATGCATATTATTAATATCCCCCCTATAATATAAGTCACAGCTGTTATTTTACTAATAACACCAAAAAGTATAGTTCTGTACTGCTAATATTATTTTATTAACACCCATCCTAATTCATCATCACCGCTGTTTTATACTACTATCACACATCCTAGATACAAATCCCCTCTATTTTATACTACTATCACACATCCTAGATAATCAGCCTCTGATGTTATTATAATAATAAAACACATATTAGATGAGTAACCCTTAATGTTATTCTACTAACACACATCCTAGATCACCAACCCTTAATGATATTGTGCCAGCACACATCCTAGATATTCAGCCCCTGATATTATTCTACTAACACACATCCTAAATCGTCAGCTAATGATGTTATTATATTAATACATGTCCTAGATTACTCCCTGATAATATTTTTATAAGAACATACATTCTAGATAACAATCCCTGACGTTGATATTCCCATCCATGCTCAAGTACGTATATTTATATTATTGCAGTAAAAAGAACTGCTGTCCTACATTTGATGCAACAACAAACAGTCACGTGGGACTTGAGGATATGCAACAATTACCATTATTGAGGAGATACGTTATTTTCACACATGCACACACATGGACATACCCTCAAATCAAGCGTGGCTCTGGTCATCAATGTCACAATATCACCTTCACAGAATGTATGTGTTCTAAGGCTCCAATAGTGTCGGGCTCTACACATTCTCAAGGGTAGTTTGCACCCTGGAGTAGAGAGAGCTCTATTGATGTGACAGTTCCCGCCCAAACAGACTCCAAGGTCTGGAACACCCCCCAGTTCTCAAGTATCCCACACCAAGTGTTGTTAGCAAGTCTACTCTATGTATCACTTACTGTGGAGCAGTTCCTATGACGAGGGTAGAGCCGTCCAATCCCCTCACGTCTCAGTGGCGGACGGTAGAAGTCACAGACACAACTCACTCACCGACTGTCAACTCTCGACTGTCTCGCGCGCCCCGCTTGGTCGAGCGCGAGGAGGGGAGAGCGCATGCGCACTGGAGTAGGATGAGTAGCAGCGCTCAGACGCCTGCAAACACAATTACGTCAAACAACTAAACTCCTCTCCCGACCCCTCCTCGCCCCTGGAAAAACCATCCCCCCCAGAACCTGCCGCCAAAGCGATAAAATATTTGCTCAGCTTCAGTTAGAGAGCCATACAATAATAAGAAAAGGGGGTGGAGGGTTTTGTTCGCGGGCTGGGTGGAGGAGGATGGGGGGTAATTTTCCCAGGGTCTCTTTTTTTCTATTAGCCATGCAATAAAGAGGGGAGCCATATTTGATGGATTGATGCAGCGCTAAAACCCAATTTATCTGTCTTTTTGTGCCCAGTAGATGATTGTCGGCCACGTGACCCGAGCTTGCATCAGTTCTAGGAGTGTTGTGCAGAAAGGGACTAACTCCGCCCAACGACTAGCCCTGTGCATTAGTCTAGTTGCGGGGCCAGCCACGTGGAGCGCTTGTTTACAATGTTCCTACCGTACTCCAAGGAGACCAATGTGGAATAAAGAAATTAGCTTCAGAGAAGTCAGAATGTTGTCAATATTGTCTCAAGCTGTGTCAACAGAGGACCTCGTGTTTGCTCTTTGATAGCTCCTCGTACTCACCTGAATCAAACACAGGTCGATAAGACTCTGTGGCTAGCCTCTTTTCGTGATAACAGCTGAGACACCTCCATGGACTTCTCGCACGAAAACAAACACTGTCTGGTGTGCAATGTTGGGAAGATGTTCTCATTTTGTGTGGCGAGGTATAGTTCTCAGTAAATATCATGTTTCATTATATTACTCACCCGGTTTATGAATACAAGAGCCATAAATAGACAAGGCCTCGTAACCTTTCACAGTAAATCTTGGCATATCGAGAGGAGAGCCAACCTTTACTGTCATTCGCCGCTGCATGCTGCATCATGGGGGCGGCCATCTTGGTCCAGTCATGTTACACCATGGGGGCGGCCATCTTGGTCCAGTCATGCTACACCATGGGGGTGGCCATCTTGGTCCAGTCATGCTACATCATGGGGGCGGCCATCTTGGTCCAGTCAGCTAGAAGGTTTCAATGCTTTGTGACAAATCGTATTTGATATTACACAATTTATTTATTATTTTATTTATTTTACACAAGTGCTTTTAGTTTGGACGTTTAACAAATTCTGATAACGCTACTAGTCTATTCCTAAGACCCTTCGGCTCTCGAAATAAAGCCATAAGAAAATGCAATGCGACAACTGGACCATGATGTTAATTATAACATAAAGTTTTATTAGAAATATGAAATAAAGTAATAAGACTTTTTGGTGTTGAAATGGATGCAAAAAGCTTCCTAGCTTTCTCTATGCTTGTATATATTTATAAAGGATTAAAATCCTGAGTGTATATCTATGAAACATCGGAATTCATTTTTATATATTTAATTGACACAATTTAAAATGTAAGCCAACTTACAAACTCATTTTTAATTGTTTTCCTGTGGTCTGTAAAAATCAATTTGTAAATAATCGGGATTTCTGGTTGCACTTTACTACACAGTCTCATAATCGGGCTGGCCCAGCAAATTACCTTGAATTGGGTGAGACTTGTCAGCGATCAGGGAATGTGATCAGCTTATATATTTAAGCTGACGCAGGAAGTGACCTGACAGCAGTCAGTGAATGTGATCAGCTTGTATAAGTAAGCGGCCACAAGAAATGACCATTCAGTGTGTGAAAATTTAGTGGACGCAGGAAGTTACCAGTCAGTGCCTGTATAGTTTAGTAGACACAGGAAGTTACCAGTCAGTGTATGTATAATTTAGTAGACACAGGAAGTTACCAGTCAGTGTATGTATAATTCAGTGGACACAGGAAGTGACCGATCAATGTATAAGTCAGTGGACACAGTAAGTGACCGATCAATGTATAATTCAGTGGACGCAGGAAGTGACCGATCAATGTATAAGTCAGTGGACACAGTAAGTGACCTGTCAGCGGTCGTGTATGTCCCAGGACTAACATGTCTACATCATTAGAGCAGTTACCAGAGACCCCTCCTCCGACACCTCACATTGATCGGTTGTTGGTAGACACTCCTCACTGCCACCTTCTTAACTAACTCTCCTCCTCCTCCTCCTCCTCCTCACTCAACAATAATGCGCCTCCATACTTGTACAGTGTACAATATTATTTTCCTTGTCAACACAGCATACGTCACAGTTTGTCAAAGGGGAAAACAATAGATAGTTTTTACAAAGAGTAGTTTTCTAAGCTCTAGTTACATCCAGCAGTTGAAACTAGTACAAGAAGTTGTAGTTTCTATAAAGAAAAGTTTCTACACCAAGTAATTTCTGTAAATGATTTACTGAAAAAAGTTGTTGCTAATAATTCATGCCACCTGCTGTAACTGTATAACGTGGTTTCTGGAAAGCGTAGTTTCTGTAAGTAGCAGTTTCTTTACGGAGTAGTTTCTACAAGGAGTAGTTTTTACAAAGAGTACTTTCTCCTAGGAGTAGATTATACAAGTACTAGTTTTTCAAGGAGTAATTTTTACAAAGAGTAGTTTCTCCTAGGAGTAGATTATACAAGTAGTAGTTTTTCAAGTAGTTTTTACAAAGAGTAGTTTCTCCTAGGAGTAGATTATACAAGGAGTAGTTTTTTCAAAGAGTAGTTTCTCCTAGGAGTATCTTATACAAGTGGTAGTTTTCTAATGTATGGGTCCTGCCAACCATTGTAGCTGTTAGAAATAGTTTCCGCATGGAGCAGTTTCTACAAGTTTCTGTAAGCAGTAGTCTCTATAAGAAGTATTTTCTATAGGGAGTATTTTCTTCAAGGAGTAATTTTGTAAGGAATAGTTTGCTCCAAAAGTTGTAACTGTAGGAAGTAGTTTCTGTAAGGAGTTGAGTAAACCGAGGTACAGTCACAGCAAGGAAAGGCAGGGGCTAGTATTAGTTGATAGTGAGTGCACAGAGGTACAGTCACAGCAAGGAAAGGTGAGAACCAGCCGGAGTGGTAATTGTTCGTTGTTGCAGAAGGTAAAGTTTCAAGCTCCGGCGCCTCCTCTCATCCTTCCTGCCAACTTTTATTAAGTCATGTTTAAGATGATTCTAGTTTTGAATAATAATCCTAATAATTTTCTTGAGCAAGTTAGAATTATATATATAACAATTAAGCCATCAGCCCCAGATGGTGCGACAACTTGAAGAATTAGTTTTGGAAGAGGGAATATAGTTAGCGAAAGTGTTTCTTGCTGTTTGTGAGTGGAAGAGAAGTCTAAGTACCGATAACTGTTAGGCCTACTGATTCAACTGGGCTCTCTAATTACGTAGACTATATCACTATATTTTATTCAGCAAAATATCTGTAGACCTTAGATAGCTACTATCACAGGTTCAAACTATTAATATTTTTTCCCCCTTGGATATATCTTGAGATTTGAACCTGTTGACAGTTAATTTACAATGTACAGACCTGGTACAGTCAGTTCAAAGAGTACATACCACGTATAGTCACAAACACTTCATTGGTATTATTCTTTTGAAGAGAGATTCATTTAGGATGGTACTATCAACCAATGTTACTTGAATGATGCTCAACGTTTGTTTAACTCCACAGAAGTTCAATTGCACCTTTCATTTGGCCTTGAATGTGCATTCAGCTCGGTTTCTATGAGTTTCAGAGGCCACGTTGTCCCCCAGACGAAGTATTAGCTTCTACGGCATTTCAACGTTTTATCTTCATGCTTTCGGTTCATGCTGTATATTTATGATCACTTTGTAAATATTCTACCAACGTGTACATAATGGACAAAACTTAGTAGTGTAAGCCTAATATTGTAGAATCTTGTATGTGTTATTTTTTGGTGTTAATTTGTATTTTTTTGACGGCTGAAAACATTGGAAATAGTCGAAAGAAGATCTTACAGTAACTAAACGATTATGATTACAGTCGAAATAGTGATGATGAATCAGATCATGTGATGACGATCTAAATGATCTTGTTGAGAATGAACCCGACACACATTCTAGTTCTGATGATAGTGATGACGTAGGTGCTATCACAGTGATGACAACCTCGCAGCTGTGGATAGTGCACCTCTTAGTTCTAGCAGTTCAACAATTCTTATATTGTACCATGTAACAAAACAAGTCTGAAAGGTAAAGATGGACATCGTTGGTCTTCTGTATAGCAAGAAGCAATATTGTCCACGGGACCAAAGGACTGCGCGAAAGATATGTACCGTTCACCACCTCCAACTCTAACCGATAGAGGCCACAATATCTGGGAAGAGGGTGGGCGGAATCTATAAGGAATTTAATGTTACAAAAATAGGAATATTTGCAAGTTTAAGAAAAAATTTAATTATTTATTCAAGGTAAGACAACAGAGGTAAATAAATAATACATGGCCTCACAAGGCAAACTGGAGAGTGTTGAAAAACATATAAATATGGCAGAGACTGCGCTTGCGCAGTACATTTGAGGATATATTTCACAATCTCAAAGTAATATTAGTCCTTGAAGAAGACTACGTTTGAAACAAAAGCGTTATATAATTAATTATTTATTTACAAGAATTAGTCTGAAATAAACCCAATAATACTCTAAAATCGTTAATATAAAAATAAAGATCTTAAAGAGCTCCTCTACTTGATTAACAAAGCACCTGAATCACCATTGTGATTTCCGACTAAATCATTAAATATAAGAATAAATTTAAACTAGTATATAAATTATGATCAAAATAAACTACACAAAGGTTTGACTTCCCGACATAACCCACAAATCTGTGGGACTATTACTTCCACCAACTTTGAAGTAATCGAGAAAAATTCGACTTACAATAGAAAACAAAGCAATATTACATTAGAATACTGGTAATTTCTCACTAAACGAATCGGTTATTGTTAAAGTTATAACTTATAAACCAACAAAATTAATTACTTTTATAATTTATCCAAATAAAATACGTCTTCAAAATATTATCTATAATTTATACATTATCAAATTTTAAAGTTAAAAAATTATTGTTAACCACAAGTGCAATAAAATGTATATTTAAACTATATTTTTCAAGCAAGAAAAAGAATCAAAAAGTGGCTACCTACTAAGTCTAAATATTATAAAGAGACTAGCGCCCAAGTGGCAAAAGGAAACATTAAATGTTCCATAAAACAATTTTACTTTCAAAAATAAATCTTCTTCAAGTGAGAAATTAATGACGCGTACACTGAACGCTTTTAATCACATAATTAATTAAGTGTTCAAACACCCAAACCCACTATAGATCGTTTATATTTAAATGTTTAACAAAATGTAAAGAGTCGATGCACCTTTCATAGCTTTGTCAGTCTTCACTTCATCATATAATTCGGCGCGAACTAGTTGGTCATGGAACTCGTGCTAAGCCAGAAGATACATGGAACTCGTGCTAAGCCAGAAGATACATGTAACTCGTACTAAGCCAGAAGATACATGGAGTGAGTAAAGCACATATTTTAGATATAGTAAGGTGTTGTAAATATTTGATATTGCAGGATGTATATATGTATTGGTTTTATTTGGGGCGGGTAGTATTGCTGTAATATTATTTAGCATTGCTAACGTTACAGATAAAACTTCAATAAAGGAATTAATCTCATTATTTTTACCGACCAAATGCGTAATAAAACTATTGAATGCACTAACTATGCGATATTAAAGAAAAGCAAAAATTACAAAGCACAATGTGAGGACGAATTTTATGCACTTTTAGGAATACTTATTTTATCCGCTGCACAAAAGGACAATCATCTACCTTCCAAGTAAATGTTCAATTCCAAGTAAAGTGGCAGTAGATACAAAGCTTATATGAGCTGCGACAGGTTTTATTTCATTATTGAGTGCTTACGATTCATTTATCGTGCAAAAATAAAAGAAAGAAATAAAGAAGATCGTTTTGCTGCGTTACGAGAAATCTGGGAATATTTTATAACAGATTGTAGGGACTCTTATAAACCCGGTTCGTATCTTACAATTTATGAACAATTATTAGATTTTAGAGGTAGATGCAGTTTTAGGATGTACATACCTAATAAGCCAGCTAAATATGGAATAAAAATTGTAATTATATGTGATACTGCCACAAAATACATGATTGACGCAGTCCCGTATCTTGGTACGACAACTAACGGTATGCCTCTTGCAGATTATTTTGTCAACGAACTGACTAAAAGGGTTCAAGATTCAAATATAAATATAACTTTAGATAACTGGTTCGTATTGGTCCCTTTCTCTAGTGAGATGTTGGATTTCAAGTTCACCACTGTTGGAACGCTACATCATAATAAGAGATAAATACCACAAGCGATGTTAGTCACCAAAAAAAGAAAATTTGCCTCATCTAGGTTTGTTTTGATGGTCCCAAATCAATGGTATCATACAAATATAAGATCATTAAAGTAGTTTTATTATTGTCAACATGTGATGAAAAACCAAACATCAATGAACAGACCAAAAAACCTGATAATATTGAGTTTTACAATTCAACAAAAGGGGCAGTTGATAGGATGGATCTAATGTGTAACCAGATGGCATGCAGTAGAAAAACAAGGTAACCAGATTTGTTTTTTATGGTATGATCAATTTAATTCTGGTAAACTCGTATGTGATGTAATATGTTAATAACAAAGTGAGTAAAGGAAAGAAACCAATAACATGGAGTCAGTTTGCTAAGTATCTACACTGTGGGCTTGTGCGACCATGGCTTCAACGCCGTCTTGAAACGTCTAATGTTCCGTGGCCACCTCGTCAGGAGATGTAAACCAGCCTACATTTCAACAAAATCAACCGGAACTACAAACCAGGAAAATCTGTGCTTTCTGTCCATCAAAGAAACGAAGAATGACAAGATACCTGTGCTTTTTGTCCATCAAAGAATCGAAGAATGACAAGATACCTGTGCTTTCTGTCCATCAAAGAAACGAAGAATGACAAGATAGCTGTGCTTTCACTGTCCATCAAAGAAACGAAGAATGACAAGATACCTGTGTTTTCTGTCCATCAAAGAAACGAAGAATGACAAGATACCTGTGCTTTATGTCCATCAAAGAATCGAAGAATGACAAGATAGCTGTGCTTTATGTCCATCAAAGAAACGAAGAATGACAAGATACCTGTGCTTTATGTCCATCAAAGAATCGAAGAATGACAAGATACCTGTGCTTTCTGTCCATCAAAGAAACGAAGAATGACAAGATAGCTGTGCTTTCTGTCCATCAAAGAAACGAAGAATGACAAGATACCTGTGTTTTCTGTCCATCAAAGAAACGAAGAATGACAAGATACCTGTGCTTTCTGTCCATCAAAGAATCGAAGAATGACAAGATAGCTGTGCTTTATGTCCATCAAAGAAACGAAGAATGACAAGATAGCTGTGCTTTCTGTCCATCAAAGAAACGAAGAATGACAAGATAGCTCTGCTGTCACTGCTCCAAAGCAATGTGCGGAGAACATCAAGGAAAGTGCTGTGAAAAATGCGCGGAGAGACTTTAAATGTTCATCATATTTTAGGTTAGAGGTCAATTTTTTTTTGTAAATAAATTATAGCTTTGAGTATATTTTTGTATTTCTTACTGAATTAGCTATGTTCGTCTCAGAGACTAATCTTTAGCTTTAACGTGATTCCTACAACGCCCTAGCTTTCCAGGATTAACTCCACACCATTTATCTGCCTCCTGGGCTTAAGGCGAAATATCATAACGTCTTTCCCCTTGTTTTAGGGCTCGTCAGCCAGTTTAAGTAGGTTGTATAAGACACAAGGATTTACGACTGAGTTCATAAGCCATAAAACACGTTATAAGCTCCTCATTATAGTGAACTCCCATCGACCAGTTATCGTCTTTTTCAAACCAAACATGGTTGAGATTCCAACCAAAGATATTTTTAGGCTAAGTAACCGGCACTTTGAACCGGTCCTCACCTTACCCACGCGACCAACAAGTTAACGAACTAACGAGATAACGAGATGACGGGGAAACGAAAACTACTGGCAAGAAACACACACACAAAAAACAGCCCCCTTTCCCCTAGAGGGGGCCTCGTTAGGGAGACTACGCCCCCTTTGAATACTGACAATGTAGCGTTAATTAAAACAAGCGTTAATTAAGTAAACAAACTGAAAACTGTTCTTCCTCCCGCTCTCCACCCCGCTCCTGAGGCAAGTCTCGGCAGTTGATAAATGGAACCAAGAGAGAGAGGGAGAGAGAATGATAGGAAGACAGACAGTTAATTGATTTGTTGTTTGAAGGTTTGCAAGAGGATGGAGGCTCTATTATGTTACCAACTTAGCGGTCTAGTCTACCCTGCCAAGACTAGGCTTGTGTTTGTTCTTCTCGTTGGTGGGAACTTTTCACTGCAGTCATTTGAGAAGCCTCTAGTTGTGTCCCTTAGACCACCTTGTTATGGTGGGAACTACAACACTAGTAGCTCACCACGACAGGAACTACAACACTAGTAGCTCACCACGACAGGAACTACAACACTAGGAGCTCATAATGACAGGAACTACAACACTAGGAGCTCACCACGACAGGAACTACAACACTAGGAGCTCATAATTACAGGAACTACAACACTAGGACCTCACCAACGGCAGGAACTACAACACTAGTACCTCACCACGACAGGGACTACAACACTAGGACCTCACAACGGCAGGAACTACACCACTAGGAGCTCACCACGGCAGGAACTACAACACTAGGAGCTCATCATGACAGGAACTACACCACTAGGAGCTCACCACGGCAGGAACTACAACACTAGGACCTCAACACGGCCTACAACACTAGGACCTCATCACGATAAGAACTACAACACTAGGACCTCATAACGGAAGGAACTACAATACTAGGGCCTCATAACGGCAGGAACTACAACACTAGGGCCTCATAACGGCAGGAACTACAATATTAGGGCCTCATAATGGCAGGAACTACAACACTAGGAACTCATAATGACAGTAACTACAACACTAGGAGCTCACCACGACAGGAACTACAACACTAGGAGCTCATAATTACAGGAACTACAACACTAGGACCTCACCACGGCAGGAACTACAACACTAGTAGCTTACCATGGCAGGAACTACAACACTAGGACCTCACAATGGCAGGAACTACAACACTAGGACCTCATAACGGCAGGAACTACGAATGTTTAATTGCTATTTTCTATGTAAAATGTAACCGGTGTTTGTATAGTTAGTTTATATTTTGTTTCCAATCGTGGGACTATTAATATTTATTTCGGTGATAAAACTAGATAAGCACATGAAGTATGAAGAAATTGTTAGTTGGTAAGAAGGTTGCACAGACAATGTTCATCAAAAGAACCTGCCCGCTAGATTGTCTCGAGCACGTCCTATTGTACATGGAGAGAGAGCTGACACTGGAAGTGCAGTTATTCTTGAGTCAATCAATCTCGCCTCTATTGTCGTACCGATAACTCCACTAGTTCTTACACTGGCCGCTGAAAGATGGATGGCGGGGTCTCCAGTAGAAGGCACGCTAGTAATCTATCTCCCTGGGGCAGAAAAACACAAGGGAATACCGACTACTGCATCATTTTATGTCTCTGTTAGAAGAACGAACAGATGTAAATATCACAAACTATTCTTCAAATATTACTATATTATAGTATCATTAGTATTATTATCACTGTATAGTTATTATTTTGATGGGGTTTATCATAGTAGTAATAATTATTATTGTTTTTATATATTTATAAGAATATGATTAACTAATATCAATAAAGTAAACGAACGGGTAGTAAGATATGGTGCTAAAAAAATATGTGTTCGATAGTAATTATAAGGCGAATATCCTCCACTAATGGTTCCTAAGTTTCAGCCAACCGTCTACAAAGTCTCATATCACACCCCTTATCAGATATAAATACGAAATTAAGTTTCATTGTCATAAAGCCCTGTGTATGTAGCTAAGTGTGGTTGTTCTAGATTTACCTCTGTGATAATTAAATGAAACTCGATGTGTTATTTAGTTGGGTTGACAGATGTAATTACCAGGTATATGAACAGTTCTACTAGAGTAGGCAGATAAAGAACGAAGGGTTGTTGTGGCCACCCTGTATCGTGGTAGAGAGAGATAACCAGTCACTGATATCTCCATCATGTGGGGGTCATTGTCTCCAGGGACTTCCAAGGGACAGTTCTACTAGAGTAGGCAGATAAAGAAGGAAGGGTTGTTATGGCCACCCTGTATCAAGTGGTAGAGAGAGATAACCAGTCACTGATATCTCCATCATGTAGGGGTCATTGTCTCCAGGGACTTTGAGGGGACAGTGAGCGATGAAGTAACTCTCATGAGAGTTCCTACCCTCTCATTTCTCCATTTGAAGCACAGTTGTGTCGTCTGAACCACGCTCATTCCTGTCTTCAAGAGTGGGGCTCACTAGTTTGTATAATAAAAAGTGTTAATACATGTATAGGTGGTTCTGATTAAGGCCTTAGAGGTTCAACTCCCCTCGCCCCTGAAAGTTGACAAAAATATGTCATATTTAAGGTCCAAACAAAACAAGAAAGTATTCATTAGTCAAGAAACAAAGCTGGGCAGACTAAGACCAAATATTAACAAAGGAAAATAGAAATTGTTAGTGAATGTGGGGAGGGTTGTGAAAGTGGGTAACTCTTTTGGATTAGGAAATAGAAAAACATTTAATCTTGACACTATTCGAATTGTAATTCCGAGAACACGTCGCGAATGAGTCGGCCAATCACTGAGAACCAAAGGGCGGGAATAGGACGAGTAGAGGGGGAGTTGGGGTGTCGAGCTATCAACCCCCAACTGGTTGCAGTTTGTGAACAATCTATCTGGAGATAAGTGCGTGCTATAAATACTGTGATGTGTTAATGCTTTTATTATTGTGAGTTTAGTGTGTAGTGTAGACAAGTGCTAATTAGTTGGGTCTTATACCGCTAATTAGTTAGTTCTTGTGTAGGTTAAACTGGCTTATTTATTCCAAATGCTAAATTTTATTTTCTAATTTAACACTATGTTGAATTCCTGCAAATTAACAAACCAATATATTCTACTTTCTTTTTTAATATGAGTATCCTTTTATAAGCTACAGACATGTTTTTTTGATGTTAACAATAATAACATTTTAATATACAGTACTGTTAGTGTTGGTTTTAGTTTTAGCACCACGTTTTACTACCCGTTTGAATATGTACTAATTATGCTAATGAGTTCAGGATTATGAAGATTGAATTTATAGGAAGTGTACCCACATTTGCGTGGAGGTAGATTGTAAAACCATTTAGTTAAAACCCTTCTCATTACACCTGGCCAGGATTGAACCCCAATCTCTCCATCTTCAGCAGTCCAGTCTACTGTGAGAGTATCTCCTTAGGCTATGTGGCCACCGAAGCGGGTAAGTATTAGTGTTCTTGTTACCAACCCCTTGGTTATCACCCAATAATAACAGACAGGTTGCTCACAAGAGAGTTTATTTAATTAAAAAACAACATAACAAGAAAAGCTCTAAGCGAGAGTGAAGCATGAATAGCGCTAGGTGCTGAATAAGTAATCAACAATCACCGAACTATAAAATATGGAATGTGTGAGACTCCATCCCATGCTCTTAAATCTTACAATCACAAGTTAAATTGACCTTCGTAAACATCTTATTAAAGTAATCATAACAAACATCCAAAAGCACAAGTTACGCGGAAGGCATTTACTCGCCACTGCCGGTGATCCTCTAACAGTAAACAAAGAGTTCTTGACAACATATTCCTCTCAGCCGTAATTGGGCTCAACAGAAGCAGACAATAATAATTTAATTTACAAACAAATGTCATTACTGGCAGTATTTACGTTAAATACAAAGCCTAGATCAGAGAGCAAACCTTGCCGACTCGCAGCCCCACATTTAACTAACTTCATGTAATCTTTCAAATAGTAACACTAATAAACTAATCTTCAAAGAATAACAAGAGATAAACATTTAAATGTATAAAATCGGCTAAACACGCTATGTCGCTGCAAGAATCAATCTTGGACCTAAAATGGCGGCGTTCCAAAGTATAAGACCATCCATGAAGCGGAATAAGTAGAAACTATCTTTTAACAAATATGTGAGTTTTCTCAATAGATCACTAGGTGACGTTAAATAAATCGTTCGGTTAAGCCGTGCAAACTTATATATATTATCCATGGTCAGCAAACAATTTAAGTAAGACCAGATACAATTAATAAATGAAGTATTTTAAATATCAAATCCTGAACAGTAATTTAGAATCATTATGGCCAGACAGAATTTTTACTGTACAGACGTGAATCAAACCTAGGTACAAGGTCTCTCACCTAGTGATCGCAATGTAATGTGTAACTGCATTACACAACGATGCCCTATATATATATCAGACAAGTGATGCTATGTGCTCTCAAGGCGCGGAACAAAGGAGGGGGGAAAGGGGTATCTTCTGGAACATACTCCACTCACCTCCACCTATTTTCAAAAGGTGTGCCCAACAATATTTCTGATAGTCTTTGTACACTGTCGGCGACGCGCATCCTCTCTGCGCATATCGTCCCTCTTCTTTTTTCTTGGGCGCGGTGAGGATTGAAGCCAGGCCACGTCATTGAGATGTTGTTAGTGCTGGTATGTGTTTGTGTCTTTGAGCGGAGCGGAGCATGGTCGAGGCCGAGTCAACTGGAGCCGGAGTGGTGAGCTAAACATTCTCTTCTTTTTTTCTTCCAAATGTTGTAACAGGGTTACACTCTTTCATAGTCATATATAATATATATCAAATGTGAATGCTACAGGTCATAGGATTTGGCGTTGAAAATTGTTTTACGTTATTTTTTGTAGCTATCAAAAAAGTGTCTTCCTATCTGAACCTGACTGTAGCCAGTGCCGTTGGAAGAGTGTGTTGACTAGCTAGGACACAAACAGTCCCCCCTCACTCCCTTTCCCTACCATTGGTCACCCTTTTCAATACCAGTGTGTCTCATAAATATAAGAGTCAAAGTCTTCACGAAATTAGGTCAATTCAGAAATGTCTTTATTTGAAAACTGTACAATTTTTTAATATTGGGGCAGCAGTGACTGAACCTTTTCCCCAAGCAGAATATTTTTAAATCTCCAAATTTATTATAGAAATGGTGGAAGAAACTTTTATGTGTAGGAGTGGGGGGTTGGGGTTATTAAAAAAAAAGTTGTTTGGAGGGACTGAACCCCCTTTTCCCTGGCCTAAAGAGTTCCTGGGGCCTTCCCCCAGCAAAGGTTTGACAATTGAATGCCACTTTTGAAGAGGTACTCACCTGAAGATTTTTAATAATATTCCTCTAGAACTTATTTGTAGTGGTTTTCCCACAGATTTTTGTTTAATGTTGATGCCCCTAGAAGATATTTAGGATGGTCCCTACTTGATATTTTATTTTCAATTTGATACCTATAGAAGCTATTTGAAGTTTGTCTTAGTCGTATCATATTCTAAAATATTAGAGGGTAGTGAAATAAATCTATAGGGAGGCAAATTTATTCCAGGGGGGAACTTATTTTCATGGGCAATTCCCACCCCCACCACACTTATATATTTATTTAATAAGTGATAAGTGTTCAGTGTAAATTTTCGGATTACCGGAAGGAAGCATGCTATGTAAATTCCCAAGAAAACAACTCCATAGCGTCAGCGTCAGCCTGAAATCGAGCTAGGCCGACCGAGCGGCCGCCGCCATTAGGGATGATAGTGCCAACATTTCGGATAGAGGGTGTCATATGGTCAACACAACGAACCCTTTGGCCACTAATCTCAGTTTTCTAGGCATGAACTGCCCTAAAGACATCCCTAAGGACATTAAATGCAATTACTCAGCCACACTGAAAAAAAATCCTTTCAGTAGTACATGCTACACTGTTTTGAAAACGGCGGGGAACCAGGTGACCAACCTTAAATAGAGATGGTGATGGGTCAGGTCGATAAGCTCCACAAACATGCCAAAACCACTGGCGACATATTTATGGTTTCAAGGACAGATAGCTAGTGACTTGGAGTGAGAAGGGATGAGTTGTCTGCTCTACTCTAACCGGGCCGTTCTGTTTCGGCTATTGCGGGGTTGTATCAGATATATTTTCAAAACCCGGGGGCAAAATATGTAGCACCTCAGATCGTATCAATTTTCATGAGTTTCAGATTGAATATTAATGTGAATGAAGTACCATTATAAAGTTAAAAGAAGTCGGCATTAATTGATTAACTTCCCCCATTTATTACACAAGTTTAAGTGTACAAAATAATTAATTGAATATTGCATTTATTTGGCAGTTTTTTATACTATTAATTGAAGGTTCATTGAAATAATATTTATTTCAATTAATAAACCTCCTCAAATACTTCTAGCATTCCATACATGAAATCTTTGCATCATTTGGTTTTTCTAAAAATTGTTGCATTAGATGCCAAAATTTCAAACTTAGAGTAAACACTGTGTTTAAAATATACATTTAATCTATATTTAATACACTGATTCAAGTTTGGTTTAATAAGACCTAATAATATATATAAAATTATTATATTATTAATTTTAGGCCATACACCCTTAAAGAAAGGAGGAAGCTTATCTTCCTAGTTCTATCCCCATCCACCAGGTGATAAAATCATTACTATCGGGCGTGGGAATTGCTAGCACCAGGGACCTACAACAAGCACTATTTACATCGTTTATAATGTCATCATTAGGCTTCAAATTTTGCATATATGCATGTTTTTTACTTTGATAACATTAATATGCTGGCTTTAGAAAAAAGTATTTTATGTGACATCTAACAAAACTACCCAGTTTTATCGTGCATATTATAGAATATTTCATATGTTAATGCATATTTTAGGAAAATATGCATATAAATGCATATATATTACTTTTGACTATTTAAAATAACATTTCTTCAAATCTCGGGAAAAATTTATTCATGCAGGCCATATCACACATTTCCCTCCCTTCCGGAAGCCATGTCAAACGTCCTCCCCCTCCCTTCCTGAGGCCACTTCATAGATTCTCTCTCTCCCTTCCTGAGGCCACTTCATTCATCTCACCACCCCTTAATTGTAGAGCGCTTCAAACAACATGACCGTCTAGTAAGTTCAGGAGCGAGTGTGTGGTTCTTGTTTGCTTTTCTTTGTGCGTGTTTATAAATTATTAGTTTTGTTATACATTCGTTCTTGTCTCTATGTAAGATAGTATATTTGATGTTTTATAAGATAAAATTATGTCATTGGGTTGTGAATTGCGCATTCAAGTATGCCAAAAGACCAAACTGTAAAAAGTGTAGTGTTTAAACAGTGGATTCAAGAGGACCCTACGCTTAACGTACCACCCCAGCACTACGTGTGATGTAGGGAGGAGATTTTCCATGTACAAGAACATTTTAAGCGATTCACTCCTGGAAATCTTGAGAGATAGCTAGCTGTATATTGTAATCAGGTGCATGATAAGTAAGGTCTCTTAAAATATGGTTTTATAAATTTTAACCTGCTTTGCTCGTTAACTGACACATCAGTAAGTTTTCTTTGCAAGTGGATGTAAACTAATGTAATTCCAGCGTTGTTTTGAACGTAACAACTTAAAGTTACCTGTATTGTATTGTATTTTTCACTAATTATTTTAGTTTCTCCATACTTATAGGAAAGATAGAATCATCAAATTTGGCACGCTTATGGTAATTATATTTACCAATATTTCTGCCAAATTTTATGATTCTAGCTCTCCCATAAGTGTGTCAAAAAATTTAAAAATATGTGGGAAATGTGCAAAATTTACCTAAAATCAAAAAATCTAGCTCTATCTAAGGTATAACCGATGGAGATACGACAAAATGTAATAAAACTAAACTTGTGGATCTTACCAAATCCGTAGCTTCTGGTCAATCCGATTATGTATAATCTTACCGTTTAGTCACAAGAGACCTCCAAAGAAATGTCCGCACTGACTTTAAAGTTGCTCCACCATTTTGAATTTTTTTCGGGGGTTAGAAGTTAAAATTTTTAACTTTTTGTAATTTTCCCGTCGGTTAAAGGCTATAAGCTATAAGTTTGCCAAATTTCAAGTTTCTAGCTTATCTGTAAGTGGGTAAACCTTAATGTCAATGAGTGAGTGAGTCAGCCATGTGGCTTTATAATAGTATAATATAATTTTAACTCTAATCATTATTTCTTAATGCACATATTTTGTCGATTTTATTTCATATTTATTCAGTTTTAAGTACATATTTCACTAGATTTTAGTGCATATAAATCCGCAGCCTAGTCATTATCCTTTTCTAGGAGTGTGTAACACAAGGGAGATACAAAAAAACACTGCTTGCACTGTCTACACTGCCCCTCTCCTTGTCTGTTAGATGCTAGCACCAAGGACTTACAGCAAGCACTGCTTACATTGTCTAGACTATACACCTCCTTGTCTGTTAGATGCTAGCACCAAGGACTTACAGCAAGCACTGCTTACATTGTCTACACTGTACACCTCCTTGTCTGTTAGATGCTAGCAACAAGTACTTACAGTAAGCACTGCTTACATTGTCTACACTGTCCCTCTCCTTGTCTGGTAGTTTCTAGCACTAAGTACTTACAGCAAGCACTGCATAGATAGTGTACTTTGTCCCTCTCCTTGCTTACATTATCTAAAGTCTACATGATCACTCTTATTGTCTGAGAATTGTTAGTACTACGAATCTACAACAAAAACTGTTTACATCGCATTCATGGTCACTCCCTTTGTCTGATAGATCTTAGCACCAGGAGATTATAATAAGCATTGCTTACATCATATGTGCTATGACTATTCTATTCTGGTAGTCGCTAGTCCTAGATACCTTCACCCAGCAGTGCTTACATCCCAGTTGAGATGGAAACACACCCGATGTCGGGGTTAGTGGACGATATAAAATGTGTAATTTAAATGTTATTTGAAATTATTTAATACTTGCAAGTACTCCCCCCCTCATACATCCCGGAGGGTGTGTTTCTGAATAGTAGGCCCACCCCTCAACCCCATTTTCTAACTCGATGAAATAAAGCCCCACATCATTTTGACATTAGCACGGGGAAGAATTTTTATTAAATGTTTTCTCAACATTTTTTACTACCTTCTAAAATTAGAATTGGTTCTGCCGCTAATTACAATTTGAGCGCCAGCTCCCACCCCTTTTTAACTGTTGTTCTGTATACTTTCCAACTCTAGAGGGCTTCCTGTAAAATTAGACAAATGGCAATAATTTTAATTATTTGCATTCCTAGAGTGTTGGGAGTGTCCTGTCCTGGGGCAGTGGAGAAGATACCTCTGTGGTTACCACCAGGAATACCAATAATGAAGTATATCACCCTCGAGCAATAAAAATTATATTTGATAATGTCAGGAATAAAACGTACATTAAACGGTGAAATGAAACATTACCTGCAAGATTGTGGCTTTATCCACCAGATAATATACCAAACATTACCTAAAAAAGTTTGGATTTGTTCACCAGAGAATGACTAAAATGTTACTTATATTAGACAGTGTTTATAAGAGAATGGTTTTGTTCACCAAAGGATGGATAAAACATTTACTACTAAAAAATGTGGTTTGGTTCGCCAAAGAATAGAAGAAACGTGATGTACAAGATTTCGAATTTGTTGAGAGGTGTATTACCATATAATATTGGAACACTATAAAGATTCATTCAAACTACTGATATAACATGAGATATATCTAATACTACACTTCATACAGTTGTGTGTTGTGGGGTGTATTATCATCTAATACAGGGGCTAGCATAAATATCCAATTAAACTACTGAAACCGTGAGATAGATCT
>CABFWO010001198.1:59630-121389 GCA_902155825.1 Timema genevievae
TGTGTGTGTGTGTGTGTGTGTGTGTGTGTAGCAAAAGTAACCTAATATGTACCATTACTAAGCTATGTATAAATAAATATGCATTAAACCTTACCAAAATATGAATTTACCGCACTTGTTTGTGTCAACCGTAAAACTAAAACGGGAACGGGAAAGACTGATGATAATTTTTGTGGTTAGTAAAAATTAAACAAATTTTATTTTGTGGATATGAATTACCTTTTAATATTATGACTATATAAATTCAGTTTGGTGGATTTTAAGCATATGAACTTTGCGTGATGCATTTAAGCCCCGGAGTAGCGGGATATTATTTAGGTTTGACCCTCGTTAGGGATTTTATCGTTGGTTCAACCTTAAAAATGAACTGAAACTTTTTTGTAGACAATTTATAGATAGACAAATTTTGTACGAATATATATATTAAATTATGACTAGTAATGGAAATAATAAAAACAAAAATAGGTCGTTATTTTCAACTTTTTTAGCAAAAAAAGATAAGAAAGCTACCAATTTCGATTTTCGAGTTGCCATATTCGTAATATACACTAAAAATAACTGAATAAAATAACATCCCACACGTCTTTACCCCATAAATGGTACAATTTACATGAAAACCTGGATCTAGCTGATAGACTATGTGTGGTTTTATGTGAAATAATTATATGTCTTGACGTTATGGTATTGTTATGTGAAATCATTCTACAACAACTAGGCCTATATTATATACTAAAACGTTAGTTGTAAGTTAAACGTGATATATTTTAAAATGTCCTTGTGTGGAATACAACCATCTCCAGCTCATTAGTAAGCAACGCAGCGAGAGAACGTTGTCTCGATTATAGGAGGCTGTGCCACGTGTGTATGATTTAAGGCGCAATTAGTGCTGGCTCACCTAATAACCAGACTAGTCTAGTCCGAGGAGGTTCTCCCAGGAAAATAGAGCCGTAATATCGCCATTAATTAGCACCTGGTGTAGTGAGAATCGTGCAGGCTCCGAGAGAGAAGTTTCTTCACTAATCTTTAACACGATCACTTCAGTAAATAGATATTAAGATCAGATAAAGGGTTAAAACACCAGACTGAGACTAAAGTAATTTATTCATAACAACATTTGTTTAAATATTTGAAAGTGACGCATAATGTTCCTTCTTCTTTGGGTTTCTTGTTCGAGACCTCCTCGGATAATTGAAGTGAAGGTCAGTTAGGGGGTCATCGTTTCTTGTCCTAGACCTTCCTGCTTCATGGATTAAAATTGACAACTTTATTATTTTTCAAACATGGCAGCCAGACCCCAAGGATTTACTTGAGTACTTAAGAAATATATTTTCTCCAATTCCACGATGATCCATTTTAAGCTGCTTCATGAATTGAACCGTGATATATATTTTTATTTAAAAACGTATCACAGAATGTGCTGGTCCCTATTTTGATAACTGTGTACAAAATACTTCTAAAACACTAAAACTCGACTTTGGGGTCAAAGCGCTTTCCATCCTCTTCTATGGTGGTGAATATTAAGTTACTGTTATCTTTTGGTGAGCCTCTATGTACTGTTATCTGGCGATGTGCTTACATTTACTGTTATCTGATGGTGATCTTCTAGTTACTATTAATTTGTGGCGAGCTCCAAGTCACTGTTATCTGGACACGAGTTTTTAGCTATGTACTGTTATCTGACAGTGATCATGTAGTTACTTTTATCAGGTGATGAACTTCCCGTTACTGTTACTTGCCGATGAGCTTCTTGTTATTGTAACAGTGACGACAAGGTCAAAGGTTGCGTGTAACATTCTCACACGATTTTAAACTATCGGTAAAAAAAATTAGATGGTTGAATATGATGTATTTTACGAGAGCTGCAAACTCATATCTAAGTATGATTACAAACTATAAAAAGATTTTAAAAGGAAATAAAAAATTCCTTCTTACAAAAAGCCTTCAATCTGTTCGCTCCCTATTTCTTTTTCCCGCGCCACCACTTTCATTTCCGCACAAAGTTAATTTAATTTTAATTCTCATACGATTACATTTGTAATTTCCCTCCGGTAGAACCACGCTGGTCTTGTTTCTTGCAGTTTTCCCTGCTTTTTCCTCTTCTTAATAGAAAATTGATTGCGTTAATGGAAGAGAAGTCGTTTGTGCAGATAATGTTGAAAAGAACTCAACGTAGCATGAACAACGGGATATGTTGCTGACCTCGTGATGTGGGCAGGAACGTCTAAGGAGATTAGATAACGTTAAACAAGTTACTGGCCTCATACTGTGGGCAGGATTGTTTAGTGAAATAGGACAACGTTACACAAGTTACTGGCCTCGTACTGTGGGCAGGATTGTCTAGTGAAATAGGACAACGTTACACAAGTTACTGGCCTCATACTGTGGGCAGGATTGTGTAAACATTGTTCTTTATACTTTTGTCCGAGTGTTTGAATTGTTGCCAGGATTGTACCTGTGTCCCTTGTTGTTAGGACTGTACTAGGAAGATGGATGTCCAGACCGGCCGGGCCAGTACTAGAAGATCCCGCTCCAAACTTTGTCTACGTCTGCTCCCAGTGGTGCCGTTCATCGGTCTCGTAATGGTCCTCCATCTCCAGTGTCCCTGGTCGCTCATCAGGCTTGGTCGCGCCACATTTACCTCGAGGGGGGGTAACTTTACACACACCCTCAACTCTTTCCTGGACCACTTGGAAACTCCCCCAATCACAGGACATTTTTGAACCAAGGGCAGCTTTTCGACTTCATGGAAGGTGGGTTGGATTTACAATTCAAAATAACCTCCAAGTTAAGAAAGAAGAGAATTCAACGTGAAATTATTATCTCCCTACATTCTTGTTGGATGCTGAAAAGACATTATAGATTATTATCTCCCTACATTCTTGTTGGATGCTGAAAAGACATTATAGATTATTATCTGGCCATGTTCTGGTTGGATGTTGGAGCGGCAATATCTACAAAACTATCACAACACTTTATACTTCACACGATTGAGATCCTGCCTGGTGGAATACCCATTGAAGTTTCTAGAAAGCCTTATTCTAACCATCATCCAAACTCTTAATCATACAGTAGGAAAAAATGATCCCCTGTAGACTCTCAGACAGCCTGTATTCAAACAGTGATCCTCAGGAGAATTTCTATCAGGCAATATTCTAATAGTGATCCCCTGGAGACTCTCAATCACCCTGTATTCAAACAGTAATCCCCTGGAGACCCTCAATAAGATATTATTCAAATAGTGATAACCTGGAGACACTCAGTCAACCTATATTCAAACAGTGATCCCCTGGAGACTCTCAATCACCCTGTATTCAAACAGTAATCCCCTGGAGACCCTCAATAAGATATTATTCAAACAGTGATAACCTGGAGACCCTCAATAAGATATTATTCAAACAGTGATAACCTGGAGACTCTCAATAAGATATTATTCAAACAGTGATAACCTGGAGACACTCAATAAAGATATTATTCAAACAGTGATAACCTGGAGACTCTCAATAAGATATTATTCAAACAGTAATCCCCTGGAGACCCTCAATAAGATATTATTCAAACAGTGATAACCTGGAGAATTTCACTCAAATATTATTCAAACACTAATCATCTAAAGACTAGTTTTTCCCAAGTTTCTCAAATGGTACAAACACTTAGGCCTACTGAATAGTTCGCCATAATTAGTCTCCATCATATGAACACAAATCAACATCGGCACATTTTTTTTTTTCTAATATGAACATTTTTATCAATAAATAGGTCTTTAAGTTTTATTATTGATTGTATTTATTTGTTAAGAATTTCTTGACTGAGATATTTTTTATTTATATTATTTGGTTCTAGTTATATTTTGTTTATTATTTATCTTATTTCATTACTTATTATACAGTTTTATAATTGTTTTGTATTGCCCGCAACAGTGGTCGAACTATCTAATACATCACCTACCCAATATATTGGCCTGTTGTTGACAGAAGAACGAGGTTTAAATACCTGTCGGATGTACTGAAGGTAGTTTACCTGACTGGTATACCAGTCTTCCTACACACAAATTAGGATACATTCTCTCGAAATTATATCTTCCTTCTCTTATTTGAATAAATCAAAATGGTAGTAAGACAGTGTGTAAACAAAAAAAAAATTGTTTTTTTTTAGCGTTATACTATCTCAAAAAGTTCCTATGTTTACTGTGATTAAATTAAATGGAACAGAAATTTTAGTCATTAAAATTCGATACTAATGACTTCTGTTGGTTATTTTTCCCAACTAATAAAAAAAACACGTAAAATTTGTCTTTATTTGATCGATCAACATTTTTGGTTAAAGCAATCGTGGCTAGACAATGTAAGTAGAACCTAGTTTATATAATTCTCACCAGAGACCACTGCTTTGTTGCTAAAGTACGCAGAGACATCTGTAAGCAAACAGTGAAACTTTCCGTAGTATCTGATTAAGCTGTATAATCTTATATATTATTTCTGTTGTCAAGATCCCTTTTATACAAAGCCTACAACGATGAATAATAATAATTATTATTATTATTATTATTAGCACCGCGTCTTACTACCCGTTCGGGTTATACGCACTTACGCTAATGTGTAATGGTAGGGTGATTGTGAGATGAAATGGAGGAATTACAGTTTAACGTGGAATCCGAACCACGGTGGAGGTTTGGCATTCCTCACATTCACAAGTTGGTATTAATACACGTCTTGTCAGAGGTGAAGGAAGAGTTTGGCAATCAGATAAATCTATGCCGGGACAGAGGATTGAAACCCAGACCCTCAGCACAGAAGTCTGACACCTTACCCCTAGACCACCAGGTCACCTAACGATGAATAAGGTATCAGTGGATAGGATTTTTTACAGACTTCTGACATTGCATATTCAGTTTGCGTTAAAACACATTGTTTGTTTAAAATCAAAGTTAAAAGGAAAATCTAACAATATTTTTGTAACAATTACCGAAAATAAATTCTCTTTGCTATTTTGTGTATACACTTCGTTGAGTATTTAATTTCAACAACCCAACAAAAGATTAAATCTTTTTTTTTTAATGCGGGGGTGGGGGTAGGTAAAGGTTGAATGTGCGAAAGTTTCGCAAGGGTCTACTGGTTCAGTTTAAAAAGCCTAAATTCTCAAATATTTCTATATAAAATATAATGATCCACGCCATTCTTTTTGTATTTAATTTCATACAACTTTCCATCCTTTGTGGTTTTAATCACTTTACTTTAAATCTCAGACCAAAACTGTGTTTCTCCTTAATTTTATTCCAATGAAAGATAGGCCCTAGGAAAATTAGATGAGAACAAAAATCATTTATTTTCGTAGTAATTCAAACAAGTGCCGATGTTTTGATCAATCAAATTATTACTTTACACTGGAACAATTAATTAAATAAATGGTACGTTACAGTCTTACAAACTTGATCATGATAATTTATCATAGCTTGGAACCAAATTTTAGATTTTCAGTGAACTATCCTTATGTAAGTTTTCCTCATAAAAACAAATGTATTATCTTGATAAACACAATAAACATTCCTCATATAGCCTATAAGCTCTAAACATAATTGTTCAAACCTTTTTTGTTTTTAAAGTTAAACGTTTAAAAAATCAGTTAGTTGTAAACAACCCTCAAATTATTGATATATGTAAAATCGAAATAAATTCTTGTTCATAATAAAACTACCTACCTGTAGCGTTTATTGAAATAACCACTACAAGAAAAGATTAAAACATCAACGAAGCACTGGTGAAGTAATACTAAAGTGGACTTACCATGCCCCATCGCCCTATGTTGTTGTTATCACGTCTCCCGAGCCGGCCTCCCGAACTACACTCCACTATAAACTTTGTGCTAAGACTGACTGAATGAAGCACGGAGTTCAAGTCGGCGCAAGGTGTCATGGGAAAAATAGTGTGACGTATGATGCCATGCCCGAGACGTCAGTGAGTGATAGAAACTTTTAGTCTGGGTCATTCTCCATGCTCCACCACGCTTCTAGAACCGTCCTTTCGCGTCTAGATGTTCCGTCCCTCTTATGTCATGTGTTGTGTTTCTCCTTTGTTTTGGCGTTTCCCCTCTCCCCCCTCTCTGAGCTAAAATATTGGCATAAATACTGGTGTAGAATAGAGGAATGATTACTCTTGTCTGGACTTCCTCCAGGAACACGTTGGTGTTCAGGATGAATACTAAAGGTATAAAATTCTTTTTCGGCAATTGTGTATCAAAATTCCCTTTTGGCTAACATTTGAAATTTAATGAACAAGTCCAATCTTTCAAATAGAAACATAGCATTATTGTTGTTGTCTTGTAGACACGGAGGCCCCTTCCGGGTTGTGTCGAGTAACATTTGGTAATATCATGGAAATGTTAAATTTTTTATGGTTAAATTTACAGCCTGTTTGGCTTAAGAAAAATTAAATCTACTTAGAATAATTTTGCGGGAATTAATGTTCCTTTGTAGAATGTAGGCTAAAAATCCCCTTTTGGGTTTTTGTCAATATCTATAAATATTGTTGGAAAGCTAACCTTTTATTTAAAGACAAGATTATAGTCTGTACAACTGAGAAAAAGGTATTTTGTATCTTAAAATATTGATTTGGTTCTTTACTCTACGTGTTTGTTTTTGATAATTGTGAGTAAGAAATAATAGAATCACTGCTAGATTGATGCAGAGCGTTGTCATTTCGCAACGTAAACATTATTGACTTAGAGCCATCAGCTCACTTGTTAGATGCCTTAAATGTTTACATTTGTCATTTTACGACTTGAACTAGATAGTAGAATCACTGCTAGATTGATGCAGAGCGTTGTCATTTCGCAACGTAAATTTTGTTGACTTAGAGCTTTCAGCTCACTTGTTAGATTTAGTCTTTTTGCTAATGCTTTGAATGTTTGCATTTGTCTTTTTTACGACTAGAACTATTGATGATTGAGACGATCATAGATGATTCATATTATTATGAGTTTATTATATAACGTTCACACATATATATATATATCTTTCTGTATCATATTTAAAATAACTAACTTTTATATATAAATAAAATACCTTATACTGTTACCTATTCTTTATGTCACGTTGGTACCCTAGTTTCATCTAGTCATGGGAAGTTTTTTTTATATAATGGCAAATATTTGAATTGTTTCTAATAATAAATATTTGTAGAGCGGGTTCGTGGAAACAAAACTCAAATGGATCAGTGTACGGTCCTTTTGTTTGATGTTAGTCCTATCGGCTCCTCTGAAATATTTGTTTTTTTTATATCTTTGAAATTTTCTGCTAATGGTATCGTTTTTGTTGTTGTACGCCGGCCTTAATTCGTTGTGGAATTGAGGAGGTCGCTACATACCCTTAGTCAAATTTTTACCCAAAAAAAACAAGTATACATTATTATTTTTTAGTTAAAATACTTCCTAAATATCAATTTAAAACAAAATTGTTACAACCATTTTCGAAAAATTAGGAATTTCAAGAAAATCACTCATCAGTAAACTACCCTCCATCTGAGGGCTAAGGTAATTAAAAAAACTATAAAATATAAAGTTTGAACAAAATCTATCAGTTTCAGATCTGTGCCCAGGGCTGGATTAGGGCGGAGGCCACAAGGGCTAGAGCCATGGCCCTACGCTTGAAGGGCCCCTATAAAGCCACGCTCGTTTTTAATCACAATTATTTTATCTAAAATGTTAGAAATTATAGTTTACTTTTATAAAATAGTAAGTACAACAAAGCGATAGTATTCTTTTATCTCTTTCATTCCAACGAACATAACCAAACGCTGCCGCATACCCAAGGAGTTGGACCAGAACCAAGAGCGTGCATCGCGTACCAATCAACTCTGTGATACACTCGGCTAGAAATAATACATTTACAACACAACGCATCACCCTGAAAACGTTTCCCGAGCACACCCAGTGGATTCGAGCGTTAAGAGTCATCATGCCATGTCAGAGTTAGCCGAGCTAAAGGTTTTGTATTATTATTTTCTTGTAGTTCCTAGAAGTGGCACCCACCAATTATAGTTTAAACACATAATAGATACATAATTCTAATCATCTCGACGTTACCTTTTGTTGTGTAATATATGGAGAAAAGTTATTTTTATTAGATCACCACGGAAAATTTCGAGTAATAATTTAAATACGAGTGCACTGCACATATTTCTGGAATATCTTGGTATTTTCTTTTCCCTTTTACTCCCATAGCTCGCGTGAGCCTGGTGCTGACTTGGGCCTGCTATGATGAACGTTCTTAACCATTTTTAAGGAACCAGAACTGGCACAAAAACACTTAAAATATAATTCAATCAGATCTGAAACCGTAATCAGAACCGATAAGTATTTTTATATTATGTAAAATTCTTATTAGTTCTTAAAGGTTCTGACTTTTTAAACCCATTTTAAATAATATGTATTTTATGCCCTTCTTTTTGTTTATTCTAAATTGAAATATGTATATTTTCTTATTATTACAAATTTTAATAAAAGTCATGGGGCTCCATATTTTGCAAGTGGCCCCCGGCCCCCGAATTTCTCAATCTGCACCTGACCAGACACGCAGCCTTACGAAAGTTTCGCCGCGCTCCTTGAGCCAGGTTGAGTCCTTGGGTACTGGGGAGTGCTAGTTGCAGTTCTCAGTGGAACAACTCACTTTTAAATTGTTTGTTGTAAAGGGGTGGCGTTCCGAACAAAATAGTTCAGCAATCACGGCCCTCCACCCCACCCACCCCAACTCACCTCCTTTCATTGAAAAAACAATTTCATACAAGCAACTAATCGATGATATTTTGAAGATTGGTTACAAATAGACAATTTTCAAATATTTGCTTGAACAAAGAGGACCATTGTATTCTACTTATTCCTTGTAATGTGCAGTCTGAGTAAGCTCATTTAAGGGGGTAGGTTCATGGGAAAGGGGGTGGAGCCTCTAATTGAACCTGGCTTTGTAAAAACCGGTTTATTGACACTATAAGGCAATTTTTGTTGGTTTGCTAGTAAAACCATAATTAAAGTGAACTTTTTAAAAAATGCCTGATCAATAGTGATGTTGTCACTTGGGACAACACGTAGTCATCTCTGTGTTTAAGGACTCAAGCTCGCCCAATGAGAGCAGCAATTTTAACATGGAGGCTGTGGGTCAGGTGTATACCTTGTCTGTGGCCCAGGGACAGACACACAGAAGTGGAGGCATACCGTACAGAATTGTAAAATCAACTTTTTTGGCTTCAGGGACACATAAAATGTAAAGATTCATCATAATCTCAAGGTAGAAGTTTGTCACGATTACAATACTTTCTCTTTATATGAGAAAGTAAAAATATAAATAAAGGTCAGGCTGAAATACAAAATAGAAAATATATTCCGGCACTGTGATAAGTAATGTGCACATACTCATATGTGTTTTTACTTAATCTAACTTAACATGGGTATAATGTAATTGGTTCCTCCTTCCCCACGCCGGGTCACAAAACGTTCTGGCGCAGCGCCCCTGGGTGAAGACCCCATATAAAAATATACATGATTGTATGGATGACTAAACTTAAAGTTTAAGGGTTTTTATGAAATTTATGGAATAAAAAAAGCTTAGTAAACAACCTATTGTGTTTTTAATAATAATAAAAAATAATTGAAACACAGAGGTAAAGTGTAATTGGTTAGTTTAATTAGAGTAGTTAATACATTAGCCTAAAGCCCGAATGGATATTAATACGTGGTTCTAAAAGAAATTAGGTCTAGTAACAATCATTTTGTGACTGATACTCTACTATAACCATGTATGCCTTTGTCTAAAACACTATTCATGTTTCACCATTTAACAGGTAGTATTAAAGATGAATGAGGTGATATGGGCTCCTGTTCGAAACTAATTAAATCACTTGTCAAAATTACCACACGTGTAGTAACTTAAATGTTATTAATGTATATAGAATTACTTTGAGTCATTTTTTATCTGTCAGTAAAGGTCAACACCCCAGGCATATGAAAACATAATGTTTAGAGTGGGTGTTCAATAACAGACTCAGGTCAGATAAAACTCTCTATTTATACTGTAAACAAAGTATGTGAGTATAAAAAATGTAAAGCTAGAAACCACATATATTTTAATTTGAAACAGTGAAGCTATTTGTTGCTGCTTTAGTTCAAACATTTAGATTTATATTTTATTTTGAGAAAATCTCACACTTATAGTTAAGGGGTCCGTAGGCTCACCCGCATCCCCTGTGCACTCGCTTAGGACCAATGCTACCAAGATCAAACTATAGAAACATTGTTTTAATTAAATCTGGTCATAGCGCAAGTTTAAAGAGCAGAGATTTTTTTTAAATAGTTGTCTGATGAAATTGTTTAAAATTTAAATGTGATGTTCCTTTTTATCGAATAATTCAAACAATTTGAATGGTATAAAAAAACTCATATTCAATTGGCAAACTGTTTAGTAAGTTGTATAACGATACCTCACTAAATGAAGGGTGGGCGTACTATTTGTTGGTTGGTTGGTCGGATTGTTTGAGACTTAACGCCAGTGAACTCATTCTATATAATATATAGCTCATTACTTTACACTTGTGTTTACATGACAGTTTCTGTTATTCTATGCCTCATCTAAAAAAAGGTACTACGTTATGCCGACCATAACTTTAATTTATGTTTGATGATAACCTATGAATAAGTCGTAAATCTTTGCATAATTAACTCTCGTTCCAAATAATACAAATAAATATGTCAGATTGGGTTTTTAAAAAAAGGCAATTTACCAATTGAGTTGCTACAGTTCCTGATCGAAGGGGTGGGGAGGTATCGCCCCGGGGCCCCCACAAACTCCCACAAGAAATAAATCATAAAGTCTAGTCAACATATTTGCTGCAAATAAAACAAGAAAAGTTTGTCGTTGAGCGTTTTTATTAAGTATTTATGGTGCCTACTTTATTATGCTCTGTTATTATTAAATTTGTGTAAAATAAAACAGTTGCTTAATCTTTACCTTTACTCAGACCTGCTAAGATGTAATTTACATGGGCTTGTGAGGGGTCCCCCCCACTATATGCTGCCTCGAGGCTCCTACATACATAAATCCGGCACTAAGTCGTTATATATTAATACCGTGGCAAAAACCTTCATTCCTGATTAGAAAAGTCAAGATTTTGATTAAATGTGATCTCGTTTTTTGTCTCACCAAATACGATGCTCATAAATAGACTATTAAACATTGTTCATGCATAAATACTTCATAGCTATTTTTTTCAACCCACACTTGATGGAATTAGAATATAATGTGGTGAATGAACTTTTCATTCTCTTGGTTTATATGGTTGCCGGTTGGAAAATAAACATTCCTGGTGATATTCTGCAATCAACCGGATCCATGCCGGAAAGGGTTGCGTAGGTAGAGGAGAGTTATTACTTTTGAAGCAAATATTTATAAATCAATATTATATTCTGCAGGATGCGAAAGTTTAGTTGTTATCAGATGTTCATGGATCTTTTGTCCTTTTGTAAAATGCATGTTTAATTTAGGCCTAATTGTGTGGGCTTATTACGAGCTTTTGTTATTATTTTAAGTCATTTTTTGAACATTTTTAGATTATCAAAGTCTAGCTCCTGCTGAATAGGTAGTAAAAAAAACATAAACTTACATCTTCTAACATTCTGTAAAAAAGTTAACGTTATCTCTCCATAGATTTCAATCTCCTTGAGTTAAAACACATTAAATAGTTTTAGAAGCGAACGCTACAGAGCGCTGTAGCGTTAGTTAAATAGGACCTTTTCCGTAAAGGTTTTAGATATACAGCTTTGATTATCCTTGAGTCAGATGGTTAAAATTAAATTTATTTGTGTCATTACAAAATCCTGTTTGTCTTGTCAGGTGTCATTTCATCTAGCTGTGAATCACTACTCTTGAAGTTTGATATCGACATATTGGATAAGTTTAAATCGCTTATTTTTCAATTCCGCTCAACTTGAAGTAATAATATAATGGGAGCAGTCCTCGGTCTTTGTTCTGTCGCGCAGGTAAGTCTCGACCAATAATTAATTATTTTAGACTTGTTTAGATTTGGATTGGTGGATTTTCTACGTAATCCTATTTTTTTTTTGTATCAAACATATTAGGCCTCTATTCTCTATAGTTGGAATCTATGGAATGACTTCCCAAATTAAAAATAATAGTTACAGTGAGTGATAATACCACATATACCGAACGTTAGTTTCCCAAGAGGTAACCATCTACTCGAACAAGTTCATGTTGATATGTTCACAACTGTGTGTTTTAGCTTGCGTGCTGTTGCGGCAGTGCTGCCTGCAGTCTGTGCTGTTCAGCTTGTCCATCTTGTCGCAACTCGACCTCTACAAGGATCATGTATGCCCTCATGCTCCTGCTTGGGACAGTGGCTGCATGTATCACCCTCTCCCCAGGACTCCAAGAGACTCTCAAGAAGGTAGGTTAACACTACTCACACATAGTCTCCTTAGGAATGTTGACTGGAAAGTAGCTAACACCTGACTACCTCAAGGAGTTCTCACCTGCTTGTATTGTGTGGGTCTTTTAGGTACCATTCTGTGGGAGTGGGGGGTCCCACTTGACTGACTCTATCACTATAGACTGTCAGTCTGCGGTCGGGTACTTGGCAGTATACCGAATGTGCTTCGCTCTCTCTTGCTTCTTCTTCCTGATGGCGCTCATCATGGTGGGGGTAAAGTCTTCCAGAGACCCACGCGGGGGTATTCAAAATGGGTATGTCATTTAGGCCTACCAGTTATTATTCTTGTGGTAGCACTGTTTACATAGACAGAACAATGTTGGTATGGAGAATTAAGCAAGGTTCAACAGCTTAGCTCAGTCGGTAATGTGGGTGTTTACTGAGCTAAGGGTTCCAGGTTCGATTCTTGGCATGGAAGAAAAATGTATCATCAGTGAAATGTGGGTTTCTCCTTTCACAGTGATGAATTAACGGCCAGGGGACTGGGTGTTGTGTCTGTCTTAGATTTAAGTTAGTTTATAAGTCATTTGCTGATAGGGTCCAGAAAGTGCACGTTATAAATCCCAAATGAAAAAAATTAAGCCAGTATTAAGCTTCCATTTCACATTATTTTCTAGGATTTGAATCATGTTTGTGTTAAGAGTTTGCTAAAGCAGTGACATGTACACTAGATTCTGGGCCATCAAATACCTGCTCGTGATTGGCGGAATTATCGGGGCCTTCTTCATCCCAGAGGGTTCGTTTGGTCCCACCTGGATGTACTTTGGGATGATTGGTGGGTTCCTGTTCATCCTCATTCAGCTGATACTGATTGTGGACTTTGCCCACTCCTGGGCCGAGCGCTGGGTCTCTAACTACGAGGAGAGCGAGTCCAAGGGCTGGTGAGTCCTCAACACTAATCTGGGTCAGTCTTTTCTAGGACGTTTGTATTTTACTGATACAAACATAACTTAGTATCTATGATTTTTCAGAAAGAATATCCTAAATAGTCTAATATCATCTACATTGTGTCCACTGAATACTATAACACAAGTTCAGGGATACATTTTACAAACTATTATTAACAAGAACAGACATCTTGGAAAATAGTCATCCAATCATTGATGACAACTTAACAGCTATGAGAAGAAATATTATTTTAATCTATCCAACGTTTGTATCTTTAATTATGACCTCAAAAACCATAAACAGCAGAAACTTGATTGAGCTACCTAATATGATTACGTGGAGATATTGGCCGTTTATTTGTATATGTAACTTCTATTAAAAGCCCTAAAAGACAATTTAACAGTCTTGAAACTGTATAGTCAATGCTGGCACTCACTAGAAAGATTGTGTTATTATCCAGGTATGCAGCACTACTGCTGTGTAGTTTGTTGAACTACGCCTTGGCCATCACAGGCATCGTACTGCTCTATGTCTACTTCACACTGGTAAGTCTAGGGCACCCTAGGGGCATGTTGACTAGGTTGTCTACTATAGTCATTAAGGGCCTGGTCAATGGCCATTGGAAGTGAATTCGCATCAGTGCCAGCCCCTAATTTAAAGAACTTTATGGGGAAGAAATACTTTATTTTAATCTTTATATATTCATTATCTATAAATGGAATTTGGAACAGTTGGCTATTTGTAGGAGTGTACAAAGCTTTGAAAATTTTGGCTTCACTTTGAATGTTTGTCAGCCATTACAAAGCCATGTTTAGTTTAAATACCAGTTGTTGCTGTTAGATACACTTGGTTTACCCTGAAAAGTAGACAATAAATACTATGGCTCTACCATAGTGGAATCAAGCAAGGCAAGTGCTCTTTTTCAGGGTTAACAAACGATATATTATAAGTGAATGTTCACTTTCCACTAAAGCGTGTAGTATTTTTGGATGTGTATATTTAGTACATGATTAGGTGACAGTTTTTATATGAAAATATTAGTATTTTAAAAACTTTCTCAAATTGTATTCAAGAACTAATGTTTACCATTTCTGAACTGTCTTAATATTTTCCTAAAATTGAAGATCCTGTACAGGCCTAGTAGTCTCCTGATGATTAGGACACTCATTCTGCCCACTGGACCCAAAACGACCCCTTACAGACTTGTTTGTTTGATCACATAGCCCAATGACTGTGCGCTCAACAAGTTCTTCATCTCGTTCAACCTCATCTTGTGCGCTATAGTGAGCGTTGTGTCTATCTTGCCCAGCGTGCAGGAGGGTCAACCTAGGTCAGGACTGCTGCAATCTTCGGTGGTTACATTGTATGTGGTGTACCTCACTTGGTCCTCTGTATCCAACCAGCCAGGTCAGTATCTTGTTGGTATCTTTCATTAATGATCTTCTGTTACAAACCCCTAATGTGTTATATGCCTTGGTCACAGACAAGGACGGATACACCAGATCCTCAGTCTTACGTAAGTTTCGCTGTGTTTCTTGAGCCAGGTTAAGTCCATCAACACTGGAGTTCGCTAGTGTCACTGCTCAGTGATAAAAGTACCTGCAAATGTGCAGTTGCTAAACAACTCACATTTAACATGTTCCTCATAAAGGAACCATTGTAATCGTAATGGGCAGTCTGAGTAAGCTCTCTGTGAGGTAGGATTATGTGAAGAAAGGGCTGGGTCTTTACCTGAACTTAGCTTTGTGGGAGCCAGCCGATTGACTCGATAAGGATATCTGTGTTTCTTATCTAGAGGAAGCATGTTTAAAATAAGTTTTTTTTAATGTCCATTGATGGCACCTAGCAATACCTGTGTTGAAGGGCCGAAGGTCTCCCACGAAGTGCAGCTATTTTAACCTGCAGGCCGTGGGTCTTGACTGTATTTTACCATACACTAGCCTGGACCATTACAGTGTCTTTTAAGGGTGACCTGATGGTCTAGGGCTAAGGTGTCAGACTTCTGTGCTGAGGGTCCGGGGTTCAATCCTCGGTCCCGGCACAGATCTATCTGATTGCCAAACCCTTCCTTCAACCTCTGACAAGATGTGTATTAATCACAGCTTGTGAATGTGAGGAATGCCAGACCACCGTGGTTCGGATCCCACGTTAAACTTTAGCTGTCCTCCATTTTATCTCACAATCACCCTACCAATACACATTAGTGTAGGTGCATACAACCTGAACGAGTAGTAAGATGCGGTGATAATAAATAATACAGTGTCTTTCTGACTTTTAATCAGTTAACTAAATTATTAATATGCTGGATAGCCACCACGGCATGCCCGTGATCCCCAACACAGAGCTGGCAGACAATCTAGTTTCATGAACATAGATGCACAGTTCAATTTTCATTGGAATACAGCTAGAAAAGTTATTAGATCTACTCTCACATATATTTATACGTCAATTCACGTAATTTGTTGCTGTCACATTTGATAGATTTTTAATACCTATAAAATAACACAAATAATATAGTCGAACAATATCAATATGGACCATTTAAAAAATATTGTTTTCTTTTAACTAAACTTTTATTAAAATTGGACTATACGATATTGGCTACTAAACTATAGAAGTGTGCAACGTTCAATTTTTCAATTTGAAGCAAACTCTAATAGAATATATGAAATATTTTCAAAGTCGAATTCAAGCTCGAATATTTTTGCTAGTTGTACTATGTTTAAAAAAATAATATAAGCTTATTGTGGATTTATATAACTTTATTCACTAAGATTAATTGAAAAAATTTTACTGCATAATTGTTTGTAATATTTTGTTTATTCTCATAAATTAAGTAAAAATCACAGCTTAAAATTCAATTGCTTCAGTTTTATTCCACATGAATATAAATTTGTAATGTAGGCTAAATAACAGCTCAGAATGGCAATAATTGAGCATAAATTTAGTATTTTAGCTGTCAATATTTTTATTGGCAAAGCTTCCTAATAGTCAGTCGGAATTGTTTTCGAAACTTCGAACACCCCGAATAAACTACCACTAAAAGAATTTACTATGTATATATATTTACATATCATTCTATTTTCTAATAGACTTTATTTTTGTTTTGTTGGCTACATTGTAGTAAGCAGATCAAGTCTTAAGTTTGTGTGTTTGTAGATATCAGGAGTTAAAATGTAGCTCTATATTTTATTTTTAAGTTTTTTCCTCTCTGTATTACATGTTTTTGATAATAATGTTGGAATAAATGAAGGAATGAATGGAAACAATATATTACATTTACAATCTAGTCAATTATAGCTAATAAAGATATTATAAGCTTAAGTTTATGTATTGGTAAAGTGTAAGACAAGGCAAACAAGCTTAAACTTTGCCAAAATGTATCAAAATAAAGACAATTAAATTTTTGTTTGCCGGAGGTTTATTTTGACAGCCTTATTCCTGTGATTGTTCAATTTAACACATCCCAACTGTACATATTTATTGAAAGAAATAACCTCTATTGTATCTTGTCGTTGGTTTGTTCTCAGACAAGGAATGTAACCCTGGTTTCCTGGGCATTGTCGGCAAAGCTGACGTGAAGGGGCAGAATGCGGTAGCATTTGACTCTGAGAGCATTATCGGTCTTGTGATCTGGATGTGCTGCGTTCTTTACTCGTCCCTGCGCTCTGCATCCAGTGCTCACAAGATCACCATGAGCGATCATGTGCTGGTCAAGGACAATGGAGCAGGTAAGCATTGGGGTCCCTTGCCTGTGAGGCTGGACACATTTCACCCAGGGCTGCTGATGTTCCTGGTGTGTCTGGAAGAATTAGCGTTTAGAGTGCGTCACCTTGGTAAACCGATACATCCCTCTTCTTATAACACCGCTATTGAACTTGACTATAGCAGACGTGGTTCAAGTAGAAATTTGTAGCTAAATAAACTGACAGTAATAAATACACTGAATAATCCACAATCTCCTTCTGCCACCAAGTAATCCAAACCATACTAGAGTTTTCTCATTCTGTGACCTTTAATCCTGTACAAAGTTTTGATACAAACTCTTAACTTGGATTAATATTCGATCAAAAATTCATCTTTAAATATGAAAGATTTAAATTTTCAGTTACAAATAAATCCCATATTTAGATTTATTGGAATTTAATTGGAAATTTTAATCCAAAAGTGAAACGTTTGAAAAATTCTTTTTGTATGGACTTGGATACATCCGCCATTAAAACATACAGTTTAATTAGAACATTTCATTTAAGTAATTTTGTCGTGATCACACATTATTTTAACGGAATAACTTGGATTGATTAACTGGGCCATAGGAACATACAAATTTTGTAACAATCTTTTCATTGTTTGAACAAAGTTTTTGGGACCTTAAATTTTGTATTTGTCTCGATTCTAAAACTTTAATCTGTACTTGAGCCTAATATTGTCCCAAACTGGTGATGAGTTGGATCTATTCTCACCCCTTGCGACCAAGTCCAATATATATCATTGCTGTGCTAACAGCTGTGTCTGTCTCTCTCTGTTTAGTGCGTGCCTCGGGAGATCTTGCCTTGGTCAATAATGAAGGTAATAACTTGTATAAAAATGAGATGGCCCAATGGCTAAATAATTTTATAGTAAAGGAAATTGATAAAACTAAAGAAAAAGGAAAAAATAAACTACTAAGAATAAATTTGATGAAGAAAGCCCACCTAAAATGTGTGAAGAATCCAATGCACAAAGGTGACATCTTCTTCCTTCCTTCCTTCTGTCTTCTATAGTAGAAGTAGTCACACACACATTTTAACACAAATAGAATGCACTGTTGCCTTTATCAAACATAAAGAAGAGAGTACAAATAACACAATTTAGATTCAAAATTGAGTAATCCAGTGTTTGTGTTATTTGTAATCTCTTATTTGTGTTTGATATGGCAACAATTCTGAAATATTCTATTTGTGTTAAAATGTGTGTGTGACTACTTCTACTATAGAAGACAGAAGGAAGAAGAGGTCACCTTTGTGCATTGGATTCTTTCCACATTTTAGGTGGGCTTTCTTCATCAAATTTACTCTTAGTCGTTTATTTTTCTTTTTTCTTTAGTGCTATCAATTTCCTTCACCATGAAGGTAATAACTTGTAATTGCTGTTAGGGATTTGTGGACTCTGTAAGGGTCAAACCAAATCCTCTCTTTAGATACTGCCAGCATCCTCTATGTGTATTCAATCTCACGAATCCTTTGATATATTCATGGATTAATTTACTAAATTCCTGAGAGAATATCTTATCAAAATGTACTGTCTTTATATCAATGTTCAACTCGGCTGTGATTGGCTCATTCCTTTTTTAATTGGGTAAGGTCATTAGACTAACATAACACTATGGTTCCACTAATTGAAATTTAATCTAATTTATGAACAAAATTATATAAATCATAATAATCACAAGGGATTCTCTTATGGTGTCCTAAGGTCTTGTTTCGACCATTAAAGAATGCTCTTACACAAATCCTTTCTATATTTGATTCCTGGACGGTTTACAGATTCCTGGTACAAACAGGATGGAAGTGTTGTGTACTGTCTGGTTGTGTAACCAGTGAATTAGTGTTGTGTACTGTCTGGTTGTGTAACCAGTGAATTAGTGTTGTGTACTGTCTGGTTGTGTAACCAGTGAATTAATGTTGTGTACTGTCCTCTCATTTTTCACGATCGCTTCCTTCCAGAGCTTCATTTACATTTACTGAACCATCTAAGACATCTTGTTCTTGAACATAACAAGTGATGTGATCAGGTCATACCTTGGGTTTGGGTTGTCTTGAAGAACATCTGAGAGTCGATTTTGGCTGCTCTTCCTCATTTACTCGTTCCTCTTCTCCATTTTCTGTTACAGAAAAACCTACAATGGGTTTCCCATTGTCACTATTATCATCTTGTAGATTATCGTCTGGCTCATCCTGAGTGACTTCCCCTTCCTGAAATTCTTCATTGGGAAAGATTTATGAAAATGGGCTTGATTTATCTTCTTGACTTTCTTCCAATTTAGCTCTGTTCTCAAGAAACACTACATCTTGACTAATTGTTTTTTTCTCGCTTATAGGATCAATAAGCCTGTACCCCTTGGTATTTTCACAATGCTCTAAAATTGTTAATTTTTGCGACTTAGGGTCCCATTTCTTCCGTAATGACTTAGGTACGTGGACCATAGCTTCACATCTGAAAATTCTTGGATGTGACAATGTGATGTGTTTTATCTCTCAGAATAGTTGCAGGCGACAGATTTGTAAGGTGAGCTGCCATTGATACAGCTTTGGTCCAATAGTACATAGGGAGGCCTGCATCTTGGATCATTGTCCTAGCCTTTTCAACCACTGTCCCATTTGTCCTCTCCGCCAGCCCGTTCTGTGCCGGACTGTAGCTAACATTTAGCTGATGGACGATGCCAGAAGAACTCTGTATCTGTTTCATATTCTTGCTAACATATTTGCTTCCATTATCCAAGTGAATCTTTTTGATCTTCAATCCTGTTTGTCTTTCAACCATTGTCTTGAATTCAGAGAATATTATATGAACCTCAGGCTTTTTTTTTTATGAAGTAAACAAATATTTTACAGGAGTAATCACCAATAAACATAAGGAAATATTTACTTCCTCCGATAGATAATGTCTGAATGGACTAACTCTAGAACAGATTTACTGTACATTTTGCTTCTCTTGAACGGAAGTCTCGTCTGCTTATCCATGACGCACAGCTCACACGAAATTTCTTAATCCCTTTCTGATTGAGGTGACCAAGTTGCCTGTCCTTGGATTGTGTGTAAAAACTTGATTCATTTCCTTGGCTTGTATCTAAACAATATATTCTGTTTTTAAGGTGGGCTTTAGCAACCAACCTGCCATCACTGTCATCAGCATAACCTCCTGTTTGGTCAAATGTTACCGTATGACCTCTCTGAACTATTTTACTAACTGATAATAAATTCACCGCCTAGTTTGGAATGCTTCTACTTCTACAGTAATGTCATTTACAATGAATTATAGATTAATAATCCGACACATCTGCAACTAAATCGGAACTGTCAGCAGCTGTCACCTTGGCTATGTTTGAAAGTTTATTTGAATTATTTGTAATATGAGTTGATGTGCATGAATCCAGAAACCAATTATCTTTATCTTCAATATTGTCATCATGGGCCAAAAAATCTTTCTTACCCTGGACTGTAAAAGGCTTTTTACAAGTATAATCACTGTTCCTTAACATACCTTGATGATTCCTATCCATCTTCTGTTTTACAATATTTAGCAAAATGACCAGGCTTACCACAACTAAAACACTTCATACTAGGTGTTTTATTTCTTTAACTTACTTTGTGATGGGAATAAAGTCGTTTCATTGGTTAAAGTAGAATCATTCACTTTGACATCTTGCAATAACTTCACTTTGATAGAATCACCTGTAATTTTTATACTAGAACTTTCGAGGGCCACTATCATTGGCTTATAATTGTCAGGCAAACCAGCAAGAAGAGTGTCCCTACCTACTCATCATTTACAGGCAATCCCATCTCATTTAATTTATATGCGGTTGATACAATCGTGTCACACTGTTCGTCCACAGACTTACAGTTGCTAAGGTTAGTAGTGTCTTGTGTTCTTACTAACCCCACTTTCCTAGTCAGACCAGAGTCTTTGAATGCTTTTTCCAACGCATTCCATGTTTCAGCTGCAGTCTTGGCATTCTTTTCCACAAACAAAATTATTCTTAATAGGGCTTTCCTCTCTTTATTCTTCCAAGATCCAATCTTAGATTAATATTCTGTCACTGGGGGGTTATGTTTCTATCACTTAAAATCGATCATCAAGCTCCAAGACAGCTTTCATTTCAAATTTCCAGCTGGAGTAGTTTTCTATGCCGATTAGTTTTTCTACTATCGGCAATTCAGACGTAGATCCACTCATTTTTACAATTTGTAGTGCAAAACTTTTGAGAAACTAAAGTGTGTGAACTCCTAAACTAGATACCAAAAACGAAAGCACTTATTTCTTCTCTTATTCTCTTCACTATGACTGGGCCCATAACCTTTGTTAGGTACATTAAATAAAGGCAGACCAAGTTTAGAAAACCAATCTCTACTCCCTGTCTGGGACTTCATACTCCTAAATGGTTGGCCTTTGCAAGATACTTCCCCCGCCACCCTCATCTGCATTCCTACACCCCATAAGATTAGAATATATCTCCTTCTCTAAATCTTTCATGCTCTCTCGCTGTGTTAACATAACAAATAACTGTTGCTAGACAGTACACGGCAAGTCAGGTCCCTCCCAGCTTGTTACAGGACAAACAAGATTAACAATGATGAGTCAGCATTACCTGCTGGAATACGAATACGTCCAAAACTTTACGAGAAATAGCCAATCCCATTTGACTAAACGGGAATGGATTAATTCCATACCTTTTTCTGAGTGTGTGAAGTCCCGTACATCTCTTAAAAAAATTTAATAATGTCACATCCTGACATGAAATATATTTATAACTGTATATTAATGTACTTTTGTCACAATGCTATCCTGTAAGTATAGTGCTGTCATATAGTTATCCAGGAAGTATAGTGCTGTCACAAAGCTATCCAGCAAGTATAGTGCTGTCATATAGTTATCCAGGAAGTATAGTGCTGTCACAAAGCTATCCAGCAAGTATAGGGTTGCCAAATAGTTGCCCAAAATGTATAAGGTTGTCATAAAGTTGTCCAGCCAGTTTAGGATTGTCATATAGTTGTCCAGCTACTATAGGGTTGTCATGGTTGGCCAGCCATTATAGTGTTTTTACACAAATGTCCAGCTGTTGCTACACAATCTGATATTTGTCCAGAAAATGGTTCCAGCGCTGGAGATGGAGGAGAAGATGGTAGAAAGGTTTGGGACAACGAGGACGAGTCAGTGGCCTACTCTTGGTCCTTCTTCCACATCATGTTTGGACTGGCAACACTGTATGTCATGATGACTCTCACCAATTGGTACTCGTAAGTACACATCCTGCGTTAAAAACAATGACATATTTTGAACAACCATAGTGAACTCATGTGTTTGAAGATTTTCGGCTGAGTCTGTGGGCCACTTTACCAACCTATTTGTTTTTTAAAATGATTGATACATATTTTACAACATTGGTAATTTGTACTCATGATACTATGTTACAATGATGTTATGTTGCAGGCCCAACTCCAGCCTGGAGACACTCAACGCTAACTCTGCTAGTGTTTGGGTGAAGATAATCTCAAGTTGGATGTGTGTAGCCCTCTACACATGGACCCTAGTAGCTCCCATCTTGTTACCTGACAGGGAGTTCAACTAGGTGCCTCTACTAGCTTGGCTTTATGTAAGCATGTTGCACCGGTTCGGCAGATCAAGCCTCATTCTTATATATAAATTTGAGAAGTCACGTTCTTAAATTTTCAATATCACATGTTAAATATTAACTTCATTTATGATAATCACATTTGAAATCTATTAGCGCATAGAGTTTATTTATACCTTTGTATTAATTATTAAAGCTGACATTATTGTCATGTGTCCATGTTTGTCGAGAATTAAATGTGTGGACTGTACGTTGGAATAGCTTTACTCACCTCTTCTTGTTTGTATAGCTGATAATGTTGATTTTATATTGTTTATAGTTGTATATTATATAAGTGATTTTATGTTATTCCTACCAGGATATATTGATATGAAATGTGCAATGCTTGTACCGATTATAGAGAGCAGACAGTTAAACTGTGTACCACTGGTTTGAAGACACGCAACCTTTCAAATCCATTCCTTTGAGTTGGCTCCTTATTTACAAAACTATCATTTGGATAGGTTTATTTTACTACGTCAAAAAATGAATTTATTCTGTGTTGTGATGCTGAATTAGAAATGGTTGAGACAACAAATGCTTCCTCAGGAAACAAAGTTGACCTAGAACTTAAAAAACCACACTCTTATCCCTCCAATCTCAATTAGTGATAAATAAAATGATAGAATATAAGGAAAATGGTAGAGCACAAGCATCGAAATACAGTGTTGTTACTTTTATTTGTGCTCTACCATTTTCCTAATATTCTTTCATTTTATTTATCACTAAATGTTTTTGCTCAATGCACTTTTTCCAATCTCAACTAATAATCGTGAATATTATAACAATTTTGTGAAACTTTTAGATGTGTAAACACAACTTATGTTGTATCTGAAAGATATATTAAATGAATAGAATACTTGTTACTCTGCTTGGATTTGATACAATTGATTGAATAGTAATGCTGAACTATCCTGAGGTTTGAACTGTTTCAGTGGGCATGTTATATTTTGTTAGAATTGTCTTTCAACAATATGATTTACTTAATATGATGGTTATATTATGTGTATTATTGTAATAGTGAACAAATAAATACTTCTTTAAGATAAACTGGAATACTTTCACTTGATATACATTATTTTTATTTAAACGTTAATCTAAGAAATGGTAAATTTTTGTGCTAGACTACCTCAGTGTTACTGGGTAACGTTAATCTTCTGGAGACAAAGTTAAGGTTTGATCATCATCCACACATGTTCATTTATCCAGGGTGAGACGTGTGTATTAGTGGTATTATTGAATTTAACTTTCTTTAACAAAAAAATTTAAATTATTGGCCCTGTGTGCCATTAGCCATAACTACTATACCTATGATTTTAGTAACTAAGAATATTAGTATACATTATTAGTGTTGGTGTCAGTCAAATTGAGTTAACAGAATAACTAGCTATGAGGAGTTAAATTTAACTAAAAAAATTAATAAAATCGCTTTAGTGGCTGTATGGTGTAAGACGCGGCGCTACTCTTACAATAGACAAGACCTCCGATAACGTGTGGATCGTAGTTCAATCCCGAATGAGAGTAGATTTTGTTGAATGGTTTCTCACTCCACGCAAATGCGGGTACACTTCATCCCTAGCTCATTAGCGTAATTAGTATACAACGTGTATCTAAAACATTGGATTAAACTTTGGCAGGCTATTCCTTGGGTGAGAATAGAATAATTCACATCAGCAACCTAGGATCCATCTTGAATAATAAGGGCGGTATACACCCCTAAAGATAGAGCTAAAAACGACTGTTGTGTGAAATATTATTAAAACTGCTTAGGGTATTACGACGAATCTTGGTATATTACTTATTGAAACCTTGATCATTAATAAACTAAATGTGCTGTTACTACTACCCACCCCTATCATGTAAAAAAGGGGGTGTTGTAACACTTTTTTCTGAAATAATATGTCAGAGTAAATACTACCAATTTTGACTTATGATTACAAAACATGGAGTAAAAGTTAACAAAAAAGGTGTCTTGGAGAAAGTGTCTAGCTTTCCCCGTTTCCAAGATAATCATGTATGTTTGATTTCAAAGACAAATGTTAATTCCTGCCAGCTAAGGAGCCAGTATAGCTGACTTCACTGCATGTTGCGCGCCTTACTAGTCAAATGGCAAAGTACACAAACGCAGAAATGACCGACATGGTCACGCTGTACGGTGAAGCTAGAGGAAACGCAAGAGCAGCTGCACGGTTGTACCATGATAGATATCCTGCGTGACGTCAACCTTATCACCGGACCTTCAGCGATGTCACTCAGCGACTTAGTGAAACAGGTATATTTCAGCTACGAGGAGGATCTGGTCAGCTGAGGAATGTTCGCACTTTTCAATTGTCGAAGAAGAGGTACTGAATTCTGTGGACGATAACGCGTCAACAAGCACACGTGCCATTGCTCACCGAACGAATGTGTCCTATTCCACAGTATGGCGTGTCATGCATGATCAGCTGCTGCATCCATACCACAGACATTGGGGCCAGAAGATTATGCTCCTCGACATTATTTCTCCAACTGGTTTCTGCAGCAGTGCGGAGTGGTTCCTGATTTCTCCACTATAGTCTTGTTTTACTATGAGGCAACATTCACCAGAGACGGCTATTTTAATAATACAAATATTCACACTTGGAATGACGTGAACACTTGTGCAACTGTCATCATGGGCAATCAGTATAGATTTTCTGTCAACATCTGGGTGGTCATTGTGGGTAACAATCATATTGGCCCTTACCTGATGCCACAACGCTTGACTGGCCACATTACTGCTAATTTCTGACATTTACATTGCCACAGTTTCTCGAGAATGTACCGCTATCCATTTGACAACGCATGTAGCTACAACATGACGGTGCCCCACCTCATTTCACAAGAGCTGTGCGTGACTACCTCAACACTGCATTTCCTGCCCGATGGATAAGAAGAGGTGGTCCTGTTGCGTGGCACCACGCTCTCCTGACCTTAATCCGTTAGACTTCTTTCTTTGGGCTTTGTCAAAGCCTTGGTGTTCGAGACAGCCGTTGAATCCAAGGAAGACCTGTTAGTCAGGATAGGTGCTGCATGTAATAAGGTTCAAGAAACACCACATGTTTTCGAAAGAGTACGACAGTCATTGATTCGCTGCCTCAATTATTGCAATAACGTTAGGGGCCGCCATTTTGAACACTTGCTATGAATCTGCTTTTGAAGTTAGGAACTAAAATATGCAATAACTACAATTTGTATTTCTTAATTTAGCTTTCAATACTCCATTGAGTGTAATGAATAAAATCCCACCCAAGTGTGAACTGTGTGAGCATAACTCACTAATGTAATAAATAGCAATACATCGGAGCTTGTGAAGAAGGAAAAGTATCAGAGTTTCTCCACCATAGCACACAAACCAGCCTTGTTTACCAAATGTACGCGATACATAGTCACATGGGCTGGTAAAAATGGTTAAACGACTGCAGTGCGAAGTAACACTGCGATTCTGGCTGCCTACCTGGCAGGCATTTACACTTGTCTCCGAGCTCAAACTGGTGTGATTATCTCGGAAACGGGAAAGCTAGAGACTTTCTCCAAGACACCTTTTTAGTTAAATTTTACTCCATGTTTTGTAATCTTAAGTCAAAATTAGTAATACTTACTCGACATATTTTATTGCAGAAAAAAATTGTTACAACACCCCCTTTTTTACATGATGGGGGTGGGTAACGGTTACAGCACATTTAGTTTATTAATGATCAAGGTTTTAATAAGTGGTATACCAAGATTCGTTGTAATACCCTAAGCAGTTTTAATAATATTTCACACAACAGTCATTTTTAGCTCTATCTTTAGGGGTGTATCCCACCCTTAATATTTAAGATGGAGCCTAGGTTGCTGATGTGAATTATTCTATTCTCATCCAAGGAATAGCCTGCCAAAGTTTGATGTAATGTTTTAGATACACGTTGTATAAGCGTATGACCCCAAGAGGTAGGAAAATTGCTCTAAAAAAACTATATCCTATTGACGTCTTATGGATATTAATATTTTATGTTGCTACTAATTTTGTGTGGGTGCCTTTGGTCATATATTATTTTATTCCAGACTATATTATGTTTTATAAACCACAAATAAATTATATAGATTATTTTCTTAATATTTAATACTATGGTAAATTTACATTAACGTATTTTACTTTTCACAATGTTTAGTAAATACATCAAGACATGGTATTGCATGATTTCACTGAATAAATAATAAATATTTTAACATTTATAAGAACATTATTACAAACTACTGTAGTATCTTAAAAATTATGCAAGATTACAGGACAATTATTCACCATTATTTACAAATCTTGAATCAACTATACCTAAATATTAAAGTACCATCTATCTATAATTTGAAAGTCTATCAGATACTTATCAGGAGCTTTGGTGGAAATTCTAGACCCTCGTTTGCACGTCCTTTAATTTTAATGACCTAATCTACTTAAACAAATGACAAATGAATAATGTATTTTTTATTACTTTGAATTTTTTTTCTATCTATTTTAGTATAAATTTATTGCTAAAATATATTATAACTACCAGGTAAGGATTCTAAATTCGAATTGAATTTAAAACAGATGACACTAATGTAATATTTATGGCTACATAATATCCTAAGTTGTATTACTAATTTGAGCAAGTTTGTGCTATATTTCGGCTATGTTTGACTAGTCCATAGGAGATTTTCCCTTAAAGGATATATCATGCTGCAGGGACAATATCTGACTAACCAGTGGTGCTGGGCTGGCGTCCAAACTTTTGTGTTAGTACCTGAAGGCAGCGTTTTGAATTTAGCAATCATTAGTGTTGAGTGCAGTTGATCTTGTTCTGGGCAATGCTACAGCAGAGTAAGACTCGGCTATTTTACTTTTATAATTAAGAGTAATAATCAACAAAGAGCCTAGTGTGACCCACAAAAAAAAACTATCTTCATTTCTATAATAGACTGCTCTAACTTGGTCCACAGCCATTCCTGAATATATTTCAATCCAAATCTAACCTTACATTCCTGAAGGAAGTAAACATAATACTGTCCACTGTAAAATAAAGCACCATCTTCATAGTTTTTAAGATTTGCATCCTTATAATCCTAAGGTCCTTAGAAATGGAAATGGTATTTACACAGTCCTTATCTGTAATCAAGTGATGTTGCCAACCAAAAGAAACTTGGAAACAACGCTGAGAGGAAATGTTCTAGAGCTAGGCACAAGCAGACTATCTCCCAGCTGAACAATTCTCAACAAAAATAACTACACATATTTTGATAAAACTTCCAAGATAGGCCACATTTGAAAGCTAGTTTAAGTGCAGTCATAAATAAAATATTTAAAACACGAGCTAGTTAGCATAATTGCAATGAAAGTAGTTTCATTTTGATGCGTGCCCGCTTACTTTTCTGGTATTGGTAATCCTTAGCATTCCGTACCAATCAGTTCTAAGCAAATTAAAGTTCAATCAACTTCTACGGCGTGATAGGTACTAAAGAATTAAGGATAAGGACTTTGTAGACATCGCAATCTGTTGTTGTGGAGTCGATCTCTTACGGAGTACTACGCACCTTACGGATACGGAGTCTGTAGATGGGACCACTCCAAGCTAGGCCTACTACTTGAAAATGTATCCAGGGCCCGCTGGACTGTGGAACTGCTGGTCTAATTATGTGTCTATCTGAGTTAATATTTACACCAATGGTGCAAGGATAGAACAAATTAAGAAAATGTACCCACATTTGTGTGAAGAGCGAATGAGAATCCCTAGAGGAAAAAATCCTCATCGCACCCACCTAGGATTTGAATTTGTAGCCACAACCTTTCCGGCACCAGGTAATCCATTCTATCGTGAGAATGACACCTTATAGTGCCACCAGTTTGGTTCTTAGGCCGAGTTGCCACTTGCCAAGGTGTAAATCAAGGGTTAGAGGTCTTGTTTTTGTAAAGCATTAAATGCAGCTATCAAGGTCTTGTGTTGGTATCCCTGCTTGTTCCAGGTAAGGATGGGGGGCACTGTGAGGGACAGGTGTGCGTACAAAGGCTGCAGAAACACCAGAGTCAACACCGGCACCAAACTTTCCATGTTTCGGTTCCCCATTACCAACAGACAGAGGTGAGGTACTAGCGTGCGCACACACACACACACACACACACACACACACACACAATGTTACATAAATAAAGCAAGAATATTAATAAGTATATATTTGTAAAGTTGTCCTAAATTTTCTTTATTTTGTATATTAATTATCCTTCTCTTCACTTTATTGTTTAAAGGTAATTATTTAGACCTCCAAGTTGTTACATTTTGCCGCACAATTTACTTAGTAACATTATTATTTAATATTTTATTAATCTTTTCATACATTAGGTTATAAGGACCATAAAACATGATTCTTGAACTTGAGTTGTTACAGCATTAATTATTTACTGTCTCTTACCTTTTACAAACTAGTTTGGTCAGCCATTACTTTACTAAATCTCAATGAGTTTAAAAAAACAAACTAAACTTTCAACTGAAACAAATGTGATTTAGTGTTTTGTTAGTGTCATGGTTGTGTTGGCAGGTGTGTTGAGTGGATCCTTCGTTCTGGTAATGATGCTTTCCTGGAGCTGCCCGAGATAAAGCTGAAAAGGAAGCAGTTGTGTGCTCACCACTTTGCAGGGGACCAGTTTAAGGACAGTCGCAGGAACTATCTGACCTCAACTGCCCTCCCAATGTCCTACAACCTCTTAGACAAGCCTCAAACCCTCGATGTCAAACCTTCAACCGTGAGTACCTACCACAGCAAATATCCTCATTGGTTTGGACAGAATCCTAATGAAGTTAAACAATTTTAATAAAACACTAAGACAACTAATTAAGTTAGTGCAATTAAAATGAAGTTAAAATTATGGTCAAAACCTAGACTGCTTAAACATCAAGTAGTATTTTTGATTATTTTTTTTAGTAGACGAATGCCAGGCCTCCACCATGGTTCGGATCCCTCGTTAAACTGTAGGTCCTCCATTTCATCTCACAATCACCCTACCATTACACATAAGCGTAAGTGCGTATAACCCGAACGGGTAATAAGACGCGGTGCTAATAATAATTTAGTAGACAAGTTTGATTAACAACCTTAGTTTTAGGGATACAAACTTGATTTATAAAATGTAATCACAAAACAGTGTGAAAATAATTATCAAAGATAATTTGAGTAGGGCCTAGTTGATTTGTACAGTTACTCAACTTCAACTCTCTTAAGGTTATCATTTTTAATACAAATGTAGGTAGCGAGTTGTTAGTGTGAGCGACCTGATTGCGCGGAGTGTGCCCGTACTCGAGGACACCGAGATTACAAACAGAGACAGAGACAGCTGTCTTAGATAACAAACAGTTCAATCCATGTGTGGGCTTCACTTCAGAATGCACGCAACATTAACAAACAGGATGGACATTATGACAGTATTAGAGGGAATGTGTTTTGTATCCTACGGAAATACACTGGTGTGAACGCTTGTTCTGTAGTGTGAACCTGTGAGTGGTGCAAAGGATGTAACCTGCCTTGGCGACGATAAACAGGAGGGCGGTAAGCTTCATTTCAGTGACTACATCATCGACATTGACACCGCCTTGCAGTTGGTGGGAGAGCCAGGCTTGCTGCCCAGACATCCATTGGTCCACTCAGACAAGGTACAACCCATGAAGGTTTTTTTTTTCATCTGTATTGATATTTTTATAGATCATTTACTAAACAATTCAAATATGGCGAAAACTTCCTTTTCAACTTTTGTTTATTTATTAGGTCTGATCTGATGCTGATTATCACACAATTATAGGTTTAATTAATGATCTGTGTTGATCAGCATTTGGGATATCAATTGTTTCTGTCACTCATCTGACTGCACATTAATATGAAACCAAAGTTAGAGAATAACTGTTGTTAATCTGAGCATATTTGAGTGGTCATGCATGGTCTGAGCTGGAGGGGGGTTTACAGGCATCAAACATCTAACAAGGAAGGGATTGGTAAAATATTCTGAACAGGAACAGGAGGAGTGCGTGAGCAACCAAGGGTTATAGTGGATAATTCAGTGGTGCATAAACTAGGGCTGGGCCAATCCAATCATCGGCCGACTACGGCACACTCGAATCGGCATTCGGTTCACCGATTCTTGAAACCTATCTTTTGTTGATTGTCACATACTGTTTGTTCTCTTGCTTGGAGAGGGGGTGACTTCTAGTGTACTCTAAGTAAAACAGTTAATTCTTTCATCAATAACAAGAGGATAGTAAAGAGGCAGGGAGGTTTGTGTTGAGAATAGTAAGGTCAGGGAGTACGAGAAGCTGTATCGCAGGTTGTGGGATTATATTTGCAAGGTCATCAACAACGTCAACTAGCAAACAAATGTCTGAACCAAGAGAGGAAGACTCAAAGAAAGTAAAAACTGGGAAATAGTCGAAGGAAGTTAAAATTGCGTAAGATTCAAGAAAATTCAATTGGTAATCAGCCTAATCTGCATAGTTGGCAAAATAGTTTGATTGGCCAAAACTTAATTTTTCGGGTCTCTTAGAAATAGATGGATACATGACTGCTTGAGAAATGTTATTCACCTTAATTCTTAAGGTTAGGTGGAAGAAAACGTGGTTAAAGATCTGTGCTTAGATATGGTAAAATAAATAAACACTGCTTCAGTAGCTATGTTTAGTTTTAATTTTCAATGTATAGTAATCTCAACAGCTCTAGAATAGAAAAATTGTTAGTTACTCTTCAAAGAAAAGATAAAGATATAAAAAGCCTATTAATGTCTGTCCTAATTTTGTCTTACCACTTTGCAATAATTATAACTAGGAATTATTATTAATTATATACCAAACTTATATATACTTCATTTGTCTTACAAATAAGCCTTTTAGAGCACCTAAAAAAAAGTTTCATTAAAAACATTGATTGAAAGTCACCAACGTTGTAAAATATGTTTTTATTTGCTCTGTAAAACCATTAGCGTAATTAGTTCGTGAGCGTATAACCTGAATGGGTAGTAAGATGCAGTGATAAAATAAAAAATGAAAACTACAAACGCCACTACCACAAAAACTAAAACATCCAAACAATTATTTTGGTAATTTTATATTTTAATAATGTAAAAACTTGAAAGAAAAAAGAAATGTATGCTATGAAGGTTTTTACTGCCAAAAGTGACAGCTGCTCAATATGTGGGCTTGCAATATGCAATTGGAGTGTGCAAAACTTTGACTTGGCTTCAAAACGTTTTGACTTCACTCCTAAAAAAACAAGCTTCATTGATAAAAATATTCAATTTGTGTTCATTTACTGCCATTCTGAGCTTCTTATGGGGAAAAAATCTGAAGTAAATAAACTTAATTATGTGATAATAGCTTGATTTACCAGATTGAAACAAAATACTATTGCAAACAATTGTAGAATAAAACATTTTCTAAGTAATATCTATGCATAAAATAATTTAAATAACCACATTATAGTATTTTTTTCATGTGTAAGATAACTAACAAAAAATATTCTAATTGAAAAAGTGTACTTGACACATCCCCAGTTTGCAGATCATGTTAAGGTTACAAGGCAAGCTGGAGGGATTCTACGATGACGGTGATTGTGGTTTGGAACATGCCTTTCCTAGCAGTCACACAAGACAAGGCTATGTGTAAGGAAATCAGGCAGGGGTCATAAACTATCTCAGTTTGTTTTTTATTCACATTACGTCTTATGCTTATTAAAATTACAAATGAATTTAATGAACAAAAAGAAAAATATTTGCTTGATTTTTACTAAAAAGTTAATGTGTTTTGCTACTTCATATTATCTTTGTAATATTAAAAAAAAAAATCAGCCTGATCATTGGATGATGATCTTTACTGGCATGATCAGCAAATTAGCTGATTGGTCAGGCTCTAATATTTAGTGTGTACTCCTCAGAAAATGTTGCCAACTGGATGGCATTATGAAGTAGCCAAGTGAGGGTAGTGGCAATATTATTAAATGTTAGCCTAGTGGACAGTAAAACCAGCCATTTGCTAGGTGCTGGGAAGAACACTGATTTATGTTTGTTAGAATAGTCATTCACTCATTAGTTTCAATAGAATAGGCTGAAGGAATGTTGGTTTGTTTCCTAGCTAACTAGATATTACAAATGTTGAGCAAAGTTCACCTGCCTGCACAGGTATCCCCTCAAGAATGCACCACAAGTCTTCACTCGGAGACTTCTACAGACTCCTTGTCTCCGCTGTCTCTCAATTTTGTACAGGAATCTGACCCAGTGGAATAGCGACCTCAGGGGAGATCATGACTCGACAGGTGAGGTCAAACCAATTAGGGAAAACAGTTAGACTCTATTAAGGTCTGTTGGAAACTTGACTTTGTGAAATTATTATCAGCCGATGTTGGCCAGGATGTCATATAGAATGAGTCCACAATTCAATATAATAATATAATATTGTTGATCGTGTATGAATCTGTGTGTTTAGCCTCTAGAGAGTCAATGTTTGCAGTTTAGGTTTTAACGAGTCGTGTTGTGTTGTAGGAGTGCCTTGTGGTTCATCCAGTAACCAGCTACCCCCGAATCACACCAACCTGCACAACAATTGGTGTCTCTTCACATTATATCTTACAACATCCACAAACCTCAAATAGGGAAATAAAAAGTGCTTTCAAAGAGGAATTGGTTGACAATATTAAATATAAATATTTTTATAGGAGTGTGCAAAGCTTCAAAATTTTGACTTTACTTCGAATTAAATATCAGCTTTGACTTTGCTTTAAAAAATTAATTTGGTTTTGATGGTAAAAATATTGACAGTTAAAATATTTCTTTACATTGAATTATTGTCATTCTGAACTTTAATAAATACAATACAAATTAATATTCATATAAAATAACCTGAAGTAATTGATTTGCGTGTTATGATAGCAATTTTTTTTCTTTACATCCATTACTGACACAGCCACAGGCTGGAAACATGTTGATGTTGATGTTGATGTTGATGATGATGTTTCCAGCCTGTGGCCTAGGTCACTATCAGCTGGCAAGACCTGTTACAGCTTCATATGCCTTTTAATATAACTTAAAACTAGGACAGACACAACATCCCGTCCCCAGCCGTTAATTCATCACTGTGAAAAGGTTTACCCACATTTCACCAATGATAAGTTTTTCAGCCATACCGGGAATCGAACTCAGAACCCTTAGCTCAGTAAACAGACACAATACTAACTGATCTCAGGTGTCGGCTCTTTGATAGCAACTTGATTTATCAAATTAGAATTAAATTTTACAAACAATTGTGCAATTAAATATTTTATACATGATTTTAGCGTATAAAGTTATTTAAATAACCACAATATAATAACTCTTCCAAGCAAAAAACAAAAAAATATTCTAACTTCGATTCGGCTTCAAGAATATTTATATATTCATCTTATTTGATTTGAGTTTGATTCAAATTGAAAAATTGGACTTTGTACACCCCTATATTTTAAAAATGAACATTTGCTTATGTTTGTACTGTTACTGTTCAGCTTTGTTAAAATAATAGTGATTACTTAAAGTCCAAATAAGACAATTTTCTCTTAAGGGCTCAGCAAGGTAAACACTTGACCAAAACTGGGTTAAATCCCCTCGTGTTTTTAAAGTTGACTTTCACTCGCTGACTGCGAGTTATGTAACCATATCTACATGTCAATTAACAAATGGATAATATTCACAACACTACTTATAGCAGGACAGTTTCATTTTAATAAACAAGGATCAAACACACTTTTTTAAATTCCAAATCCTCATTTTACCTATAAATCTCAAATTTGAAACTTAGAAAACATCATAAATATAAGAGACTAACTTTTTTCTTCAACTTTGATTTGGTTCACATTATTTATTTAATTATAATTGCTACAGAAAATATAAATTATAACAAAAGTTACAAAATTAAATATTTTTCGCTATCATTTGAATTCACATTTAGATAAGGGGTAAATTAAAGGTCTTTGTTCTGGTTGTCAGATGCATCCTATTAATAGGGCTAAACCACTATTAAGCATCATAATAACTATAAAATATATTAAAAATTTCAAACCAGAAGTTTTTTCACATACTTAAATTTTCTTGACGGTTTGCATATTGCAGGGAAGTGTGATGCAAATTTTCAGGGATGATATTTATATTTATTGAGAATTAAGATTCTTATTTTGATACATAATATTATACTGTGTTTGAAACTATAGCCCTATATAGCAAACATTTATCTTAGTTTGGTATTTGTTTGTCTCTTAAATTCCATTTAAATTTCTCAATTCAAGAAAGAAAATTAACCTAAAATGGTTGTGACTAATGGATTGTTTTATTTAATTGATAATAAATGTCCTGATATAAGTGGTGTGGTCATAATTCACTCAAACATGTTCTAACTGCAGGACATTTACAAGAAACATGTTCTTACTGTATGGCCCAGCTAGTTCACAAGGAACATGTTCTTACTGTATGGCCCAGCTAGTTTACAAGGAACATGTTCTTACTGTATGACTCATCTTGTTTACAACAAAGTTTACCAAACACACAAACAACATGGCAAAGCAAAGCTACTTTGTTTCAGTCTAGTTTAGTTTTTTTATTAAAACTGTTTCTTATGTTGTGATATAACACAACTACATCAGTTCTGCCAACTCGATATTGTGTGTACATTTTGACACTCAAACGAAGCAGTTCATAATATTGTATGTTGCAAATAATATAACATTATTATAATGCAGAAAATTGTTGACCAACTGTTGTGTGTTTATATTAATTAGTTTTTATTTGTCACCAAAATATTTGAAAACTATTTCAGAGGTAAAACTACTTGATTCACAAAAATCAGGTTTTCACACCTTTTTTGGGCAATTTTTGTGTTAAGTATTTATTTCCTGGTACAATCTTGACTTGTTTAGAGTATCCTATAATTTTGTATTTAACATTAGTATATTATATTATTAATTAAGTTGTAGACAGACAAATTCTAGTAGCAGAGCTATTCACAATACATGTCTGACGCAAGTAATTTCTGATTGGCTCTTTTAAATACTTTTTGTTCAGCTGTGGCTCATTTGATGTGTAAGAATTATTGTTCAAGGGATCGTCGTCTTGAACAAATAATATTCTTGTTTATCTTCCGACTGCTGTCTCAAACGACACAACCAGATGATTCGTTATTTTTAAACTCTGTATTTTGATCGAACTCTTGACATCTATTATATGCAGTGTGTTCAAAAGATTTAGTTTTTTTAGGAAATTATTTAACTTAAGTTGAATGTTGTGTGTTTAAAGGCCAACAACCCTTGTGCTTACTAGATGTTTGGTAGTATGAGAGTTTACTATTAACATATTTCATAAATCAGATACCTACTATATTTATTTATATATTTATTGTACAGGTAATGTAACCAAACATAGTTAACATAACAATAATTATACATTTTATATAAAGTGCATGAAATGTATTTGTAGAGTTTGATATATATTTATGAAGTGACTTGTTTTCTCTATAATATGAAATATAGAACTATTTTTTACCTGTATTGAGTCAAATTATTCTTCCAAGCTCAACTCGGACCGCCGATATCCAGAAGGTATAAAAAGTGGTGAGTCTTGCACCTTTTCCATCTTTATTAAATACAACATCTTCCCCAATATTTTGAATCTTATAGATCCAAGTTTTTATTTTTAATAACAATTGATCCTTTGCTAAACTAAAAACTAGGGATGGCTGGGATCCCGAACACTCAGGATCTATCCCCGGAAGGTCGGGCAGGTTTAGGCTTGTAGAGAGAAATGAGTTGGGAAGTGCATGATTCATCGAGTGCTCGGTTTATCAACCGTTATTTGTTAGGTTTAGCAAGCCTAGGTTATGTGAAATTGTGTGTAGTATGAGGGGTTCTGAAGTCTAAGTTTGGTCCCAGATGTATCAACCCTTATCTTGTAGAGAGCCTTTAAAACTACCGATGTACTTGCAACATGGACGAATTCATTGGTGAGATCCAGCCAAATCTTCAATTTTAATTGATTTATTTTTTTATCAAGTGACCAGGATTTATACAAAAACTTTCAGAAAAGACTAAATATATTCAGACTCTTCTATTTCAGAAAATAAATATTTTATTTTATGTAAAAATATTCTATTGATTTCTTTTTCTCTTTCCTCAACAATACTTTTTTTTGTCTTACTCAAAACTATAATTATATATTATATAAGTTCAGCCTATATAATCTTGCTTTTACTCTAGTATTATATGTTCTAAATTCCTAAATTCAACCATGTTCATAGATTGTTATTTTAAGTCATAAATTGTTGTTTAAGAATATAGGTAATACCGTTTATTTTTATTTTGTCAGATTAGAATTATACTTGTGCAGAATTCCATAGGTAGGATTGGGATGTGGTAAAAAAATAATTAATAAACCCACAAAAGTTTCAATAGTTTTATATATTTTTATTGTAGTCTAAATTAGTACATTTTATTTCAACAAACTATTTTGTTTAAATTGTTCATGTTTTATCTTAAGTATTCTTTAAACTCCTGTAGATATCCCAGTGGTCTTGAGTATTAAGAGTCATTGTCCCTTTGTCTAAGTTAGCTGAGGTAAAGGTTTTTATTTTAATTATTATTATTTTCTCCTAGATCCTAGGAGTGGCGCCCAACAAATACACGAATTTTTTTTATTCATCTTGACGTTAACTTTCATTGTGTAAAAAAGAATTTGGAAGAAACAAACTTGTGTTATTTTTACCACATAGTGTAGTCAAATAGAGCAAACTCTATTTACATGAATCGTCAGATTGATCTTTGGAAAATCGATTCAATGCACTCGATCTTTTGCCTAAATCGATACTACGCCTCTTGATCTAGATCGATTGAGAGAATCGATTCAAAGCACATAAATCAAACATCCCCACTACTATACAGTAGGATTCTGATACGAAATAAGGACTCCCAAAATGATGCTATGGATTCGCATACAGCAACTTATTTAAGGAATAAAGTCACTGTTTCGAATTTAGTTCTTTTATTACACATTTATTTCATTTAAATACATTGATGTATCTCATATATTCATACAAATTAGCAAACAATATCAAAATAACATATTGCCTTGATTGTGTAAAAGAGAAATGAGATACCCCAAAGTTTTTTTCTCTTCTACACAGTGGTGTGTAGATGACAGCTCGAAAATTTCGGCCTAAGATGTCCATCCAGTTATTTTATAGAAATAAATCCCATTACGCAATGCAACTCCAATAACTGGATATTTTTAAGCTTTCATCTGTATCAATGTGTGAGAGAGAAATAAATCTTTGGGTATTTGTTTCTCTTACACATACATGTCAAAGTGATATTTTGACACACTCGAATGTTTTAAGTGAATCTATCTAACAAATCAGTGTTTATTTTACTTAAGCTAATAAATGTGTTTTTTTAAAGGGCTGAATAATAATGTCCTTTCCATTTAATGTGAAAGAAAAATACAATTTCCTTTTAGGTACTATAAAAGCTCAAATGGTAGCGTAGATTTTGTTGGTTTCATATGGACCAGGGCGAGGCCTCACCAACATTTTCCAACTTTTTTATGTAAAATTATTATTTCTTTATCTTTTTATCCTATAAAATATTTTGGAAAAAACATGAACATGAAGTAGAGAGCCATTCTCTACACGCAGTAAATTATTTGATTCGTTATATACAGTATTCCAGTCAGGACTATTCATTCCTCGCCTAAAATGTCACGCGAGGACTGTACCAGCAATCTAGTGTTTGAATATAGAAGCTGACGTGGTGCAGTTTTGACAGGTCCTCTCAGAGAAGCCACACCCAGTGTGAGATTTCTCTCAAGGTCAATCCACTTACCATTCCTGCGCGATCTTTGCAGAGGGGGATGGTCTGAACTGGCCCGCTATACGATAAAGGTAGTCTATTGCGATTGATTCCGATGCATATGGTATCAACCCCCTGTTTTAATACATGGTGCCGTGAGTGAGGAATCCTATTTAAATGGATTGAAGAGCTTTTATTTATTTTAAACAAAAATTATTCCAAAACAATTTTTAATATTTTAAAATTTGTAGCTGTCACCCTTGTGGTTTACATTCTGCTAAGACTACAATATATTTCAAGTTTGTTTCAATAGTTTGTATATTGGTTTAGTAAACCAAATTATATTGCAAGTTCGAAAACTACAATGAAATAAGTTAGATAAAAACTTGATTACATTTGTTCGAATGACAAATTTTGAACAGAAGTCTTACTTTCAAACGATAATTTTGTGGTGGGCTAAAAGCAATTAACCCGTCACAATAAGGCTTTAGCCATTCTTAAAAAAGTCACTTTCTAAATAATATCCAACCACCATCTAAAACTCCCTTAGACTCGCCATAATTATCTCTAATGATAGATCATCACAATGGCCCTAGACATTCAGCTTAGATGAAGTCGGCACAAGCTATGAGGGGAATGGAACGTATTGTCCATGCCTTGGAAACAAGTTATAATCACGTGCGTGCGCACAACATGCGTGTACGATGAAGGTATCTTCTAGAAATTACTAGAGCACTTCGCTAGGGGAGGAGCGATCCTTTCCTTTCACTCCCCTCCCTTTTACCGAACACATTTTGATCGTATAAATTAGGATATACAAAAAACCTTAAGAAACTTTGTCTTAAAATCGATTGGAGGAGGACTTATGCTCATCTACTAACCACCTCAAGTAGACGTGAAGAGAAACAGTTTAATATTTTACAAAAGATCCAAAATAAACCGCCATGTCCATTATAGCTAAAATCTCAAGTGTTTTAAATCTTTATGGTCTACAGGAAAATTACACATTTTTAAAGAGGAATATAAAGGAATCCAAGCAAATTTTCTCTCTTTAGATCGGAAACTTTAGTCAGAACTTCAGAAACTTAGATCGGAAAGTTCAGAATTATTTGGGAGTGGTGGGAGGGGTTGAATCCCATAAACCCACAATCTCCCTATGCCCATGGATTGAGTGTGCATGCGTTCTGATGCGTTGCTTGTTTAGTCTGCTTTGTCGGTGATTTTGAGGTCAGGTTTAGAATCCCGACCTAGTGTACTGATGGTTTTCCACACTTTCTTTAAGTTAATTTGGGTATATTTCCTCTATATCCTGTCATCCTTACTCTCTGCATTCCTAGCTACTGCCATATTAACGCAAATAAACTAATTGTATTCATGTGTTCAAGTTCATGTTTTTTGAAAACGTTACCTAAATCTTCTCTCTGGAATTTTTGAATCCTTTGTTGGCAGCTGAAAATACAATTCCAATTAGGTATGCGACATACACGCCTGTTCTAATAAGTTTTTGGGAATGGTGCTTAATAACAGGTACGGTACATATAAGATACTGTTTTCTTTTATAAAATAGAAAATTATTAAAGATTTAACACCATTACTATACTCACAAGGAAGCTGCGAATCTAATGATAATATAATAATTCGATTTATTTTAAATAAGTTGTGGCACACGTCATAAAGTGAAATCTTACGTTATGCCTAAAGCCAAATTTTTTGAAAAAGTTCATTTACCGGCAAGTCCTATTTTCATAATTTTATGTTTTTAAAAGTGTAAAGATTATAAGATGTACGTGGAGCCTTAGTTGTGCAATAATACCGATATGGCCGAGCAGCAAGAACTACCATGTGAATTTGGTTATTACTATTTATTATTTAAACCAATTCAATAATTTTAATTGATTCTACATATCTTAGTCGGTGTATTAATAGCATTAAGTTATCGATTTTTTTAGTATTCAACTAAAAATAAAATGTAATATTTCCAAATTTTTGTGTAATTGCCCCTTCTTATAGTTTATGTATGCCAGTATTTAAATTAGTTTTGAAACATTCTATCTCTATGTGTATTCTTTTATGCAATGTATGATCTTATACTGGATACAATTATTTTTTTAATGTTTACAACCTTTTGTAAAAAATAATATAATTTGTAATAAAATAATAAACAAATTCAACTTAAATGTTAATGTCTCTTGGAAATAGAAAATATGATTTAGAGAAATTTGAAATACAATTATATATCGCACATATACCACCAGCCGTATTATTTGCTATAGTAAGTAATAATAATTCCACGAACAATTTTTTTAAATCTGAACCGTCGCTTCTCCTATCACGTAGAAAATGAGACGATTACTATTACATAATTACATAAGTTATAATCGATGAAGGATAGGGTTGGAAAATGCATCACTGATATATATATATATATATATATATATATAAGTTTATTAAGAAAGAAAACAAAAAGATATAGAATTACATATGAGTGACAAGATTTTAATTCAATTAATTAACTATAGTTGTATTCCGTTATCGAGGTATAAAACATTCGGTTGGACGAAGAGATATTAATACTTAGTAGACAAGGGACCGACAGAAGTTAGGTAGAATATTTCGTTTAGTTTAATAGCTCTAGAAATAGGGATATTCGCTCTTACTCGAACGAAGAAGCGTCTGCCACAACTCGGCAACAGTAAAAAGGGGAATTAAGGTTTAGGCAATATATAAAAAGACAATCTAGCCAGACTAATACCAGACTAATACTTAAGAAGTCTAATCATTAATAATAGTGAAACAATTGAAAATAAAAACATAGCATCAAATCCTATATTTTTAGGGCGGTTTCACACGGACCACAATCGCATGTGGTATGTGGCTACCACGCACCACAGAGCAATGCGACAATCGCATGTACACTTTCACACGACATAGGTCAAAACGGTCTTTGCATACGATAGTAGCATCTAGCTTTTGGAAGAGTGCACCGTTTGCTGAGAAGTGTGTGTAATTTGGTTACGTGATTATGGAAGAGGAGTTATTATTTTTTATAATGCTACGTCATGCAATCCGACGCCGTAGAAAAATGAATAAAAAGTACTGGGTTTATCCCATTTTAAGTTCCCGCCTTCTCAAAAGTCAGTTTTATTTGTTACATTCTGAACTGCAAAGTGACCCTGAAAAATTCTTCTCGTACTATAGAATGTCAGAGAGATCTTTCACTGAATTGTTGAACATAATAAAGGGCAATATAACAGCACAGTCAACCAATATGAGGCTACCTATAACTCCAAAGGAAAGATTGAGCATCACTCTTGGGCTTGGCAAACTTCATCCCATGCCTTTGTTTTGAGATGTTTATTTGCATACTCTGGGGCTTCAAAGTCCCACAGTGCAGGTCTTGATTCAATTTAAACTATAAATCTATCTGTGTCAAATTCAGACATTTTCTAAGAGTTTGGCACTACGAACAACACAACTCTGTCAATGAATGTCAGGTCAGAAAACCCACGAAACACGCTCACAACGTGTGCGACTGTGGTACTGAAGCTAGGCGAAGCGTCAGTGTTCGGGCCAGTGGTACCACACACGCAAAGCAAGGAATCGCAACCACATCATGCGACACCGTCTGCAAGTACTTGCGCTACAGTCATGCCAATCAATGTTTTTGATAAGCGCTGCGTTAGTGATACCACGGGTGTGCGATTGTGGGTCCCACGTACCACATGCGATTGTGGTCCGTGTGAAACCGCTCTTAGAGTTACTAAGAAGAATATTATTTAAGCTAGATAGCTTGTGTTAACCCTCATGGAGAGTTATGAAAAACCAAAGAATAATATGCTGTAAGAGGAGTTCCCATTTTACAAATAATAGATGGCTAACAATCAGGCATATAAACAGTATTTTACTATGGCTGGTCATTTCCTAACGAGTACTGCCAGAGCAATCAATAGTAAATTTATACATTTACCCATTACTATGGCATTCAATCGCTAGTAAAAATCTTTGAACACTTAGATACATATGGCGCCTGAAGGGGCTGGAACAAAGCATTATTCTCGCGGGCCACTACTTCAATCTAGTAGTGCTCCCACAGGTTTTGCATCCTAAATAGCTACACAAAAAGGGTGCAATCGTGATTGTAATCAGTCACTGACATAACTAGGTCCAAGAAGAAAGTGTTAGATGATCTGATTGTAGCCATAAAGAGATTCTAAACGTGATCATACCGTTTAGGGTTTCACCAAAATATAACAATGTCTTAAGGACTTAGAAAAGGAAATCAAGTTCATGGACTCAGCATACACAATCACCTGGCCCTATACATATGCAAAGCATAGATCCCTCGTATTTAAACTGACTTCTGGGCATAGGGAAATAACCGTCAGACTATCTGATCCAAGAAACTATGTCTGATGAACATAGAAAATAGCGTCAGACATTCCGGTTAAAGAAATCATGACTGATGGACATAGAAAATAATGTTAGACATTCTGACAGAGAAACCATGTCTGATGGACATAGAAAATAACGTCAGATATTCTGATTAAAGAAACCATGTCTGATGGACATAGAAAATAACTCAGACACTATAACACAATACACTATGTCTGATTGACATAGAAAATAAAGCAAGACATTTTAATACACGAAACTATGTCTGATGGACATATAAAATAACATCAGATATTCTGACATTGAAAATAAAGCAAACATTCTGATACATGTTTCAGAAGAGGCTTACTCTGCGACATGGTGGTGATACCGACGCCTGACACATTGTGGCCACCAGTAGTCTTCGGTTTTGAAGTTTTACGTCGTATTTATTCCTCCGGTGAATAAATACAATGGAATACAAAAATGCGAGTTACAGGGAATCCGTTTTATAGCAACAGAACTGCCTCGGAAATGGACTATATTTGGAAATCTAAGTGGAGAAAGGGAGAGGGGCTAAGAGTTGTAGAATTACTCCACTTTCTCACTAGTGCTGTCAGAAGGTGTGGCAAGCAGAGACCATTATCTTTCTTTTCTTAAACGCGTGCCCTTCGATCAAGACGTGAAAATGCTCGCGATGCAGAAATGGTCCACTGGGGCAATGTTCCTCGACGCTTGAGCGTTTCCCGGCAACATCAATTCACAGTGAGTCACCACCTGCCACATCTTATTGGAAAAGATTAGTAATTGTTATCTTGTTTTAATGGTCTTTATGGAATTTTAATTGTCTTTGTGGAATTTGAATTGTAGATGTCATATTATATAAATGACATGCTACAAACCATTTAAATCATATAGACATTGCAGTCTTTGATAGCTCAGATGGTTCACAACACCGGACCGAGTAGAGCGCAGCACCTTTAAATATAAGTGTAGTCTTGGCAGACTGTAAAAAACATTGATGATAACTACATATTTAAACATATTAAATATTTTATTTGTATTTGCACAGTATTACCTGTAAAACTGAATTGTATATCCCTTAATGTAAATGATTCTTCAGGAAAGTGTGGTATAGTACTTCACTATTTTTAAACAATAGGTAACACTTATATTCATCAGAGATATGTTTTCACATAAGAAACCGTTAAACCTTTCCCCCCCTCAATGAAGCAGACGATAAACTTGAACGTCACGCCTTGGTCCTTGACAGTGCGTATGTTTATGTCCATCCAGATTTTAGTTTAATATAGAGATCACTGGTTAGAAGTCAGTCGCCGCCATTGATCACTAGTCGCCGCTAGAGATCAATTGTCACCATCTTTGACTCTGGTCACCACGTTATAGAAAACAATTTAAAAGATCGATTAATTGAGAGAAAATAATCGATTTTCTTATACAAGATCGAGCATTGTCTGAACTAAATCGAATATTTATAATATTCCTATCCCAATTCGTAATGTTTTTATTTTGATCTTATCATTGAGCGATATTATTTAATGTTTTCTTCATACGTATATAAATTTGTAACATTCCATCGATAATTTGCAGTCCCACAAATTATTTTCTGTGAAATGGCGGCTGTTCTTAAAAAACGTGCTCTAGCCGAGTACAGCCAGACAATACAGGTATAGATAGGGCTATTGAAATACAAACACACTCCAAATCGCATAGGTCTACATTATTTTGTCCCTTTTACATGCTTTACTGCATGCTTGCTCTTTCAACATCCTTTAGTAACTAAATTGGATGAAGACAAATTTTAATATTATTAGTATTATTATTATTATTAGCACCGCGTCTTCCTACTCGTACGGGCTATACACAAAATTTTAACAAAATGCACCAGATTTTGCTTGAAGATTAGATGGAAAACCACTTTAAATGCACCTGATGGGATTCGAAGCCTCATTTATAATTAAACATGCTCCGCGTTTTTTATAATTTATATAATCTATCTTAGTCATAACACTGAGATTGATTAGATCTAGGTTTCAACTTGCTAGAAGAGTGTTAGTCCAGTAAAGATTCTGTAAGATAATATCTTCCTCAGTCAGGTAGTAGGATGATAACTCATCTTTAGAGCTGTACTTGAATAGTTTGGTCAATATCGTTCGCATCAAACAATATTTATATTTTTTTTTAGCTAATCAGCAAATTTAAGTTCAGTGGTGAATGGATGATAATGTTAGCCTAGCACATCGGAATTACCGTTTCATAAACCTTTGACAAGATGTGTTATTGAATGTGACAGGAGGAGCCACCAAAACCAGCCAAAAAACTTCGACTGGTAAAGAAACTTACCCTCGGCAACTCTGCTATAGTCTATATCGGTTTACTTGAGAAGAGCAAGTCCAGCAACGATGCTCTGCAAGTGCTTGTGAGGATCGCTGACTGTCTCAAGTTTGAGGTAAGTTCGTTGACACATTGGCAACAAAGATATTTACCAGAAATACCCACTAAGTACTAAAAACGTTAGGCCTCACACTGGTGGACTGGGTTTCTTGGTTAAAATCTCAACTGAAACAGCAAAGGGTGGCTCACCCCATCCTCGGTGCGGGGTGTCACTAACCCAAACATCTCTCAATCCCTACCATCATTTTCGATTATTATTGATTGGGCTTTAAAGGACATTAACGTACCTAACTAGTTATTAGTGCCTTATTATAAATTTGGTCAAAACTTACTACAGGCCTAGACAAATTATCAGAATGAAAGAACTATCAGAAGGAAGTAATATAATATTTTTTTGGAAAACGTGGCAGGCCTTTAGAAACAATAATGAGAAATATCTGTTCCCCTTTGCATTAATTTAGGCCTACTCTAATGTTTCATCTAAAAAAATTTACTACTGTTTAAAACATTTTTAGTAGTCCCAGGGGTATGTAAACATTTTTCGTGTAGGCTTAGGGGTGTGCAAAGTCCACTTTTTCATTTGAAGTGAACTCAAATCGAATATACGAAATATTATTGAAGCCAAATTGAATTCTGAATATTTTGTGTGGTTTTATGCTTGTAAAAATAGCATATTTTGTTATTTCTACAACTTAATGCACTAAAATTATTAGAAAAATGTTTTATTGCTCAATAATTTGTAAATAGGGCCTACAGTTAAACTTGCCTTGAATGGAAATTTGTCTTAAATAAAAATATTTTTTCGTCCCATGACTTTAGGGCTGAAAAACATATTAAATTCCTTGGATTAAACGAAAACTGTCTTAACGCACAAACGAAAATCAAAATAAGCCTTTATACTGAAAATTTTCGTTGTTCCAGGCAACCTTTACATTCAACAGAATTTAGTTTTCTCCATTGCTTTCGTTATTTTAAGAGGAGTTGAAATGTGAAGTTGGGAATATTTACTTTCTACTTTATAGTTCTTTTGTTTCAAAATTTTGTACCGTAATTACCTCTTGATTGATATTTATTTTCTTCCCAGTCTCCACGCAAATGACTTGCCAATCATCACCTTCGGAACTCGGCTTTTTTGGAAGCAAAGTTGAAATTAATATTGTTATAAAGCAAAGTGAAAGTTTCAAAACTTTGCACGCCCCTACAGGCTAAAATATTTATTATATGATATAGGTGTACATAACATTATGTATTTGACAGCAAGGATCATTGCTGACTTAGTGGATCAAGGAACTGCACCGGTACTTAGGGTGGCTGTACTCTCTCTCTTACAATTGTAGGAGGAGGACATTCCAGACGTCATCAAGAAACTGTCCGAGTATTTCCAGTATGAGGTTGTGTCAACGGTGAGAGCTAAAATACTGGCTCTGTTCGCTGACATCAGCAAGGAACAAGGAGCAGATATTCCAGTAAGGACAACTCGACTCGCTGACACCGAGTCATCACTTCCAGCTCGGATATTTTACAGAGAAAGAGATTTCTTTCTTGAATCACTTTAATGTTTATTTGTCAGAAAATTCACAATTACATTTATATACTATCCTTCTTCAAGGTAATTGAGTAATAAAGCCGACATTTAGTAACATTACATAAACACATTGAAGTGCTGGTATGTTAATTACAAATATATGGTAACATATTAATTTCATAAATACTAGACGAGGTGTCAGGGTGAATACACAACCAAAAGCAGAGTTTGTGTTCGTGTTGGAGCACTTGATAAAGTTTGTGTTTGTCACATATAAGAACTATGTTGAAGGGTAACACTCCCTTGTCTCAAATTAATAATTTTATACCCTGGATCAAGTATTACCCAAGCTTATAAAGTGCCTGTAGATACACTAATGTATGTGTTGCCCAATCAGAGTATCACCGAAGAACTCATCTCACTGCTGAAGAAGGAAGAGTCTCACAAGGTGTTGGCTCAAGGGGTCTCTGCCCTCCTCAAGATAGGAAGGTTACAGCCGGACAATCAGGGTCTGCACCAAAAGATAGTCCAAGTGGCGATACAGGTAATCATACTTAGAACTACCGACTGACTGGACACTGCCAGCTTAAGCCGCACATATGACTAAACTTATTTTTTATTTGAAATTCTCTTACAAGTTTTTGTGTTAGTACTTACCATGCCACTTTGGCCCATATGCAAGAACGATGTTAAGCACGGCCAAAGTACCGGCAAAGTACTAGCAAAGCACAGGCTTAAGTCTGGCGGATGCCGCGCTAGAACGTCTGGCGAGCAGTCACGTGACAAAATCATCCACAGAGGTACACAGAAGTACCACACCCCAGTGGGAAATAAAATTCTCTACATCCACTGCCTTCTATAGTGACAATTTTGCTCGTAAAGTTAGCAAACCTGATCATAAACGCCCAAATATTTCTGGAGATGGCGGAAAAACATAACCACCTTTTGTCGAGGATGAGCGAATATATTTATTTAAGCAAATAAAGACTCGCACGATTATAAAAAGTAAAACAGAGAAGGGAGTTTTTTCGTAGCTGCGAAGAAGAGGGCGTGGGAAGAAATAACCATTAACCAAGAGTTTCAACTATTCTGGTAATTACCAAGAGGTGGGTGGTTTCCGTAGGCCTTTCATTTGAATCTGTTATACTATACTGTTGAACATCAATAAAGAAGTTGGTTTATTAATAAAATTAATTGCTAGTAAAATAAAATCTTTCAAGTTCTTAACGTTCGGGGTACACTCTAAACTTAACCTCGAAACAGCTTGCTTTTTTTACGCGCAAAATCAAGCTATAGTATGATTTTGGTTGGAAGAAAAGTAGAAGTTAGTTAGTAAAGTTATTAAAACCATTTTAATATTTTCTTATATAAAGTCATAAAAACTGAGTGAGAGGGTTCACAAATTACGAGCATTCAATAAAAGTATATGTTTGTCATTATAAGCTACTTTAAGAAAGTGTTTTACAGAAGTAGCCTACTGTCGATGCAGAAGATTTTTGCACATTAATTAGCCCTATAATATACATAAAGCTTTGCTAGTTAAATTTTATGGATTTGTCAATGATATTTACTCCTGCATAACTTCAAAGTGAGTTTGGAATTGTTCATAATAAAGTTTCTTTAATGATATTTTATATTTTATTTTTGGATCCTCCGCATTTTTGTGAGTGTAATACTATCATACATTTTGTGATTGTCAGGTTTTTTTTAATAAAAAAATGGCCTACAAAGGTATTATTTTTAGGTTTCATCCCCGCCTGGATTTTGTTTTTGTTTTGTGTGTTCATGTTTGTGTAGTTGGTGTTGTGTAATTAAAAATAAAAATTATATTTAGTACTACCCTTCGAAAGTAGGCCTGCCAGCGAGAGTAATTTTAGTTTGCTGTTCACTAACCTAGCTTACATTAAACCTAATTATGTCTACAATATGATGAAAACTTTGGGCCCAGTGTGTAGGCCTAGTAGGTACCTACTAATGGAATTGAAGTTTTGCCTAACTAGATGTATACAAATAAAAGTCTCAGTGATTATACAAATGCTACGGGTCTATGTAAAATAGCTGTAGGTTCCACTATTGTTTGGATTTTGTCTGGGAAGAAACCTTTTTCAGAACATTATGTCAGTCCTATATTTATTTCAGCATATCATAAGGGCTACCTGTAAAGGTATCCATTCGGTCCACCGGGGTTCTGAACTGCAATTTGGGTGCAGTCTATACAACCTAACACACCGGGGAAGTTGGTTTTGTCATAGAACTGCAAGTTCACAGCTGCCAGTTCAAAAAACATCACACATGCCGAACATTATCTGCTAGCAACCCGAAATACAGTTGACTGGTCTATATTGAACAAGTCCCCACAAACAATCTAGAAAAAAACATATAAAAGGTTAGGCCTACTATACTTTTACAACATGGTTGGCATTATCTTTATTTTTTCATCAAATGTTATTATATAAAAAATTGGAAGGGCTATGACTATCTACAGACCCTTTTATAAAGTAATACTTGTTATAAGTTAACTTTCAAGAGTGCATGATTGCGTCAAAAGGTTGGGTTATGGAAGACTCACAATTAGGTTATCTTTCTGTATAAATATTACTCCAACCAAAATCCTAACCTCCATCAAATTCTATACAAATTACAAAATAATAAACCTACTAGGCTACTTGCTTCAATAATATAGGCCTATTATTAAAGTAGACCAACTACTGAAATATTTGCACTGTTATCAGCAAACACACTGCAATAAAAATCGCCTGGAAACTTAACCGTATCTAATACCTATATAAAAACCAACATAATATAAGTTAAGAGTTATACAATAAATTAAATTAGTGGTTCCCTCTCAAAAACAAACACGGCATAACATAAGTTCTTTTTTTAGTTTGGCAATATTAAAAATAACAGTTTTAAACAAAAGTATTTATAATGAAATATTAGGCCTACCTGTAATCTTCCCATGGCATACAATCGTAGGCCAATTAGTAGTTGCTGTATTGGAAGAAGTGGAAATCTTCGTCGTGTGTTAGTAATATCCAGTCCCAACATAGGCAAGAAATCCTGGCCAACAACTTCCTTCAAAAATTGAAATATTCGATGAAATTCATCGTCAGAATAAGTCTGCAAAGGATTCTCTAAATCCCTTACATGCCTCCGAGGAATTCTCACCACTTCATGATCTTATTCCTCAACAAACTCGTCAAAAATGTCAAAAAAAGGAACATCTAGATGATCTATACCTGCTATTATTGTCGTGAAAACAGCTGTCTCGATAGTCTTTGCGCGCAGCGCCATATTGTGGAAATATCCTCAAAGTACGGGCAAAGTATAGCCAAAGCAAGCTCGGGACCAGACTTTGGTGATACTTTGGCGAGACTTATATATTGCGTCATCGATCGTCCTAGCACAAAGCCAATACTTTGCTTAGACTTTGGCCGTGCTTAGCATCGTCCTTGCATACGGGCCTTTATCTATCTGAAGTACGGTACCAGGATAAACAAAAAGAGTGTTCACATTAATAAAAAACTTGATGGTCCTAGCGTCTGAAAGACACAAGCCATCTTGTGAAATGCACCAGTCTGGAGCTAATAGGGGACCTGCTACCTGTGGGAGCCACAGTGGAGACCTCTCCTGGCTCAATCATGCGACTTGTTGGGGACTACACTCACTCTGATGAGGGACGAGTCCGCAGCGCTGCCTTCAGAGCTATGGTGAGGGGACCAGCAACACTTGCTTTCAAATATGGACATTTTGTACCAATAAACAACATTTAGATATGGTTACATTTTAATTAAAACAGTTAAAATAATTAAAAACTTTGTTTGAATCAAGGTTTGTAAGAACAAGATAAGAACAAATATTCGCAATATTCTCTGTTTCTCCTTTATGTTATTCATGTGTCCTATCATTCTTTACAATTTTCCTTTCCCTCCCTTTTGTGTTTTTTGGTTTCCTCTTTTAGGAAGTTGCGTTGCACTTTCAACACCCCCTCCTGATAACTAAACCTAGGTCGGGGGGGGGATTGGGCGGTAAAACTGATTCTCTTCTAAGAGGTAGCCATCACCTCTTTGTCCAATGGCAGCAATGTAAAGTGTGTACTGTGTTCTTCTTTTCATTTTAAAATCCATTATCCACCTTTCCTTTGTCTTCTTCCAAATATAATAAGAACAAAAAAGCATTTTTTCTGTTGACCTCACTGGTCTTGGTGTAAAGTTCTCGCCTCAGGATACGATGCCCATGAGTTCAAACTCAGCCAGGGTCGACACTTTTTTTTTGAGTGNTAAAGCCAAAGGTCCTATGTTGATTGTGACAAGTAAAATAACCCTCGAAGGTATGTGAAAATACCTTTTCCCGGCAAAATTGGTAGGCCCTTTTGCTTTTGCTTATAGAAATTCTTGTGTGTCGATATAATCAATCGGTTCAGAAAGTGCACATTTAATAGGTCTCAAATACATATTTTTTAGTGAATTTTTCTAACAAGATTTGTAATTGGAGAGATATTTGTTTGATTGAAACTTAGGGATTTTTGATATTTCCAAACATTGATTTCTCCCAAGTTTGATTTTAGCTATAAAATAATATTATAATTTATATCTAGTTGAGAAGTGTGGTACACAAGGGTTTGTCTATTTGTGACTGGTCTCTACCGTGTGGATGTGTTGTCGGTCGTTCCAGATGACATTACACGGCCGAGGGCTCACCCTAGACCCCTCGGTCTATTCTGAGGCTTGTCTAGCACTGAAGGACGACTATGAGATTGTCCGCCAGGAGGCCTTGAGACTGGTGTGGGTGCTGGGTCGGACCTACCCTGAGAACATCATTGTATTGCCCTCTAGTGACGAAGAGGTCAGACTGGTGGATGATGCATTTGGCAAGCTGTGTAACATGATCAATGACCTGTCCATGAATGTGCGTACCCTCGCCGCCGAGAAGCTGGGCTCTATGACACTCGTCAGCCCCAAATTTCTGCATCAGACACTCGACAAGAAGCTTATGTCCAACATGAGGGTGGGTACACCAGCGTAGGGATGTGGAAAAAGTATTGATGCTTTAATAATATTGATATTTTCCTTTCGATACTAGTATTATTTACTGGATAGTTTTTTTCTGATACTTTTACTGATATTAGTACTAACACTCCGGTATTGGATCGGTATCGAAAGAAACAATTTTTTTTTATCTTCACATATGCTAAGATTTAGGGGTGTGAGAATAGGATTATTTATCGAATCGAATATCAAAATTTTGAACAGATACCGAATAGTACAAATCGAATATTAGATTTTTCTTACATTTTTGATAAAATAATTTAAATTAGTAAATTCCTATTTAAAATGTGGTTTTATATTTAAGTATGCAAAATGCAAAAAATTACTTAAAACATTGTTATATGAGCTGGTATTAGTAAAAAAAAGACTGAATTTAAAACAAAATTTCAGGAAATTGAGAGAAACCTTTGATCCAGTTTTCTAGACAACAGGTTTCACTTAAATCATTTTATTTAAATTTTGTGATAAGTTTTTGACAGAAATTTAAATTTAAAAATTGCATGATGAATGTTTAATTGGTCAGTGTAAAGATTATATTTCTTTAAATTAAAACATTATTTTTGAAAAGGGTAAAATAATGGGGTGACTAATAAAGTTCTCATTTTATAATATGCAAGGGCTACTTTTGTTTGTGTGAGATTAGTACTCAACCCAAAGTTTGGTTGGATCCTAAACAATTCCGCTGTCAGTTGAAAGCACTGAAAAGGCTTACTAAGTAAATTAGGAGTACGGTAGTTTCCTGTTGTTTTCTTCATTGAGCCAGAAGATAATATTGCACATCAGTCTGGCATGCCCACCAACTGACCCTACAAGCTACACCTTCACAGGGACTGGCTGTAAACTGAATGTTATTACTAGTCTCACTCTCATATTATACAACAAGAAATTTAATAAAATAACACAACAGTAATGAATGATAAAATTAGTTCTTGACCCCTTTAAATGGTCTCTAGGCTTGACACCACCTAAATGTTTTCAAGGCTTGAAACCCCTTAAATGTTCTCCAGCCCTGGCATTGACTGTGATGACCATGAATGTAACAGGTGTGTGTTATTATCTCCATAAGGAAAACTTTTTTTCCTCAGAGATATATTATATAGGTGTTTGTTTTGGTCATTTCAGAAGAAACGTTCTGCACATGAGCGTGCATGGGAGTCCATTACGTCTGGCGAGTGGGCGAGTGGTAAGAACTGGTCTGACGATGCTCCACGGGAGGTAATAGATGCAGATTCTGTCAGCCTCATGGGCAGCGGGTCTTGTGGGGCATTTGTTCATGGCCTTGAGGATGAGTTCTTAGGTGAGCGAGCACACGACTCCCCTGTAGAGCTTGAATATTCGCCATGGGGAGAGATTTAAAGGAGTGTTTTTAAGTTCCCAGGTTGGGAATTGTTTTGTTAGCATTGCTTAATACAAGTAACATTGGTAATTCAAGTAAAAAAAAACTTAAATGGCTTATAGAACTTGGGGTGAAGTCCACACCTACATTTTATTTTTGAAGCATGAATCTCAAATTAAAATTAAAGTGATAGTTTGAGTCCCAGTAGATAAATTTAAATTCAAAGGGAACAAAAACATATAAAAAAAAGTTTAGTTATAGTAAAAATAAAAATTGCCATAATATCTACATAATGAAAATAACTCAATATAAAACATCAACCTAGCTGAAACATGTTAGTTGACTTTGATGATTAAAGTTTTTGTTTAAAACCAATGGTTTCTTTTTACAATTTATTTAAATTTGGTAGAATATTAAAACTTTTAAATCTGGGACACTCCAGTAGTATTTAGTTCTCTAACTATAATATAAGCTTAAAAAAAAAAGCACAAGACTGAAATAATCATCCAAACTAGTTGTAATGTTGATTTATTCAATTGCTGTGAAACTTTTTTTTTTTAGCACCGTGTCTTGCTACCCATTTGGGATTCATAGTCATACTTAGTGCTCTTCAAGTGCAGCTTGATACCAACCGCAAGACGACACCTACCTAGACCAGAATGAAATGAGCCAGTTTAATATGTGAAGCTGGACCATTCCATTCAAGTACTAGTCAAGAGTCATCCTATATTTGCACTTGAGGAACACTAAGTCAGACTATGAAGCTGGACCACTCCATTCAAGTACTAGCCAAGAGTCATCCTATATTTCCACTTGAGGAACACTAAGTCAGACTATGAAGCTGGCCCTAAGATTAGTTTGTTCATCAATTTTAAATTTGTCCCTTATCATCAAACGAGTTTGACACGCCTGTCTTAGACCAATGCAGGAATATCAGAATGTAGTCCAGTTTTTGGTTTGTGTTGTAGAAGTGCGGTATGCGTCTGTGGAGTCAGTGTGTCAGTTATCCCTGGATAATCCGCAGTTTGCCCACATGTCCTTGGACTTCCTTGTGGACATGTTCAATGACGAGATAGAGGAAGTCCGCATCAAGGCCATCGATAGCCTCACCAGAATCAGTCGACATATTGTGCTTCGGGAGGATCAGTTGGAGACTATCCTGGGGGCACTCAAGGTCAGAAACTGTCAAGGTAGCTGGCCTGTTACACATTAATTTGCAGGACCTCCTTATTATAGTGAAAACGTTTGTTTGCCAGGACTTTTCAATGGATGTAAGAGAAGGCCTTCACAAGATGCTGGCTTCCTGCCGTCTGTCCAGCAAGAACTGTCTCCAGATGTGTGTCGAGAGTCTTCTGGAGAACCTCAAGAAATATCCCATGGTGAGTTAATACTCAACATTGATTAGATTCTGCCAAGCTATCAGGATTACAGTACCGACATTGCTTTTGTTATAATGTTGAACAAGACCCAGGTAGTAATGTTCTTGTCTAGTTGCCGTGTTGGGATGTCTAGATGCCGTGTTGGGATGTCTAGATGCCGTGTTGGGATGTCTAGATGCCGTGTTGGGATGTCTTACTTAGTCACACTGTTGGGCTGTCTAGTTGCTGTGTCGAAATGTCTAGTTTCTAGGAGCATACAAAGCTTCCAAATATTTGACAACTTTTACTTTACTTTGAAAACAAATTTTGGCTTTGGTGACTTCAAAGCTTTGCCAGAAAAAATAAATGACAAAGAGAATACACAAGTATTTCCATTTTATCTCATTCTGTGCTGTTATATGCATCACAATTAGTATTCATTTGTCACGATTATATAGTTGAATGAATTAATTGTAATAACCTGATTCATCAGCTTGGTATGAAATCTGAACTATACATTTTTTTAAAATAAAATGCTTATTAAATTATGTTTGCTGTTAGGAATTAAACTCAAATTGTTATAAATACAAAAAATATATATTTTGTCTCAATATAAAACTTTAGCAAAAATATTCAAACTTTGATTAGACTTAAGAAGAATATTGTATGTAGTTAACCCCGCTTGGGGGCACAGCCCCACTAACCAGTCTATATTATGTCTAGGATCGGCGTTCAACCTGGCACTGTCTGCAGAAGATAGGACAGTCTCATCCTGAACTAACTCTTCCCCTTGTGCCGGAGCTGCTGGCTATCCACCCTTTCTTTGACACCCCTGAGCCTGATGTGGAGGATCCTGCTTGTATCCTTCATTCACATACTTTGTGGTTTAATATCTGGAGCTGGAGCTGGAACTGTTTTACAATATTCAGCATCTTTGTATTAATTATATTTTTAGTATCACATCTTACAACCCGTTCAGGTTAAACGCATATTTACTAATTATGCTAATTAGCTAGGGATAAGAAAGGTTGAATATATAGGAAGTGTGCCCACATTTATGTAGTGGGAGAGTGAAAAACCATTTAGGGTGGGCAAAACATAAAAACAATCTTTACAATGAATTATGTCTCTCACTTTTCCTTTTTATGCGAAAATTAATGGTTACTTCATGAATAAAAGTGAAATAAATTCAAAGTTTGTAACTTCAAAGTGAGCTTTTAGTAACTGTTCAAAAGTAAAAAGTGACTGAAAAGGGTGCTACTGTTTTGCTTGAATAGGAAGTTGACATTGTGGAGTAGTCTTCAACAGTGCAGCGTGCTTGTAAGCTTTTACATTCAATATATTTTTATTATTTGTCTTTGTTTGACGGCCCTCAGTTTAAGAACCCCTGCCTTAGACTATAAAGCCACAGCAGTTGACTGTCACAACTAAGTGTACTGTTCCTGACCAAGTTAATCAGATGTGTGCATCTTGATCCTGGTGTTCAACGCAGCTCAACAGAGTCCCACAATGCTGCAACTGTTTGAGGAACACACCCTCAAACACTACAGCTACCTGAGGGACACTATGCCTACCTTAGTACCGGCACTTAAGGTAGTCTCTCTAAGCATGCCACCATGCAATGTGGCGAGACAATTTAAACAAATTGTACAGAATTATAATAAGAATGTAGAATGTTCTATAAAACAATCAAAGTACAACCTAGACAATAAATATTAGGGATGTTTGAAGCTTTGAAAATTTCGAATTCTCTTCAAACATTCGTTCACTTCAAGTTTGATTCAGAAGTAAAATTCCTTACCCTACAATTATGAAGCTTCACCAAAAAAATATTTAAAGTTAAAACACACATTTATATTGGGTTTTATCTCTTTTTCTGCTAAAAACTCCACCACAAATAATTATTAGTGTTCACATAAAAAAAAGTGAATAACTTTTGTGATAATAACTTAATTTATCATTTTAAAACTAAATATATTAATTATGTTTAAAATTTAGCATTAGATTGTAAATTAGATTTAATACCTAATTTACATAGCTATGTAAAATATAATATTTTTCTCCTTCATTAAAAATTTATTTTTAATATTCAAACCTCAATTCGGCTTCGGTAATATCTCAACTTCACTTTGATTAGGAAAAGTGGATTTTGTACACCCCTAATGAATATAATTTTACTATCTTCTGAGCTAAATCATTCTAGGAGTAAAACGAATGTAGGCCTGTTTTGATAAGTAAATAGTTTGAGCAGGTGAAATACTAGTTTTAATTTCTTATAGTTAACCACTGACAAAACACTTGGTGGACTACAAACCTCCCAACATACTAACCAGAGCTGTTTGCTCACAGCTGCTAGGCTCCTCACGCCCAGCAGACCCTGCACCTCTCTCGACAGGCTCTGCCCAATACTTGAGCGCCATTCTGGCCCGAATAGAGACGGCCCCCAGCTCGTGTGTGCGCCGCGAACTGATGGAGGCATGCAGGCATGACCTGAGCCGCCTGGCCACTATAGACAGAGCCATCCCAGGTGCTCTCCAATTCTCTGCACTCTACATCTCTAGTCAGCTTCTTATGATGGACATCCTGAGTAACAAGTTGTGGTCCAACCCCTCTGCCCTGGCCAGTCAGCAGGGCAATGTCGTCAAGAACTGCATCAGTCAGCTGCTGAGCCAGTGCCTCAAGTGAGTAGTTCCTTTCCTCAGCCATTTAAACCCACAGTTATCAGTTAACTTTCTGTCATGATTCAAATCTATTTTTGTTGGTTTAGGTTGCAGCACTTGTATGTAGGTCTCAACACAGAGGACCTTTCGTGCGTGAAACAGTTCAAATTGAAGGCTCTAGCACTGCAGCTGGTGTACATTGTCAGGGGTAGCAACTTCTCAGCTCTGGCCCTTTGCGAACATTTCCTAGAAACTGTGGAGGACACTCAGAGGTAACTCTATTCTACAAACTGTGGGGGACACTTGGTGTGTGTTTGTGTGTGTGCGCGCGTAAAATTCCCACTTCATCTGTGACTTTTTGAATATTTTAGGGGTCCTATAGGATATTCCAAGGTAACTCCCTCTTAGAGTCTTGTAATGGTACTGTTTTGGACCCCTAAAATATTCAAAAATTCACGGATGAAGTGAGAATTTTCTTTAAAGTGCTATAAGTAAATTATCCTTTTAATACTTCATCCATGGAAAATCATGCGTTTTCAGAAATAATGTCAGTGTAATGCGCTTTAAACTTTTTTTTATCAACTCCTATTACACAAGGAACTCGTTTAACAAGTTTAATTAATTCTGGTTTTCTCATTTCTTCAGTGAATGGTATGCTGTTCTCTCTTAGTCACCCTGCACATTGTCCGTTACTGTAACACTTCTGGAGGGGACATTAGGTAACAGTTTCTCACTGGTCCACTCACTGAAATTAGTGTAGTTCTTGTCATTCTGGTAGTCTCCTGATTTTTGTTTTGATTTGAAAATGAGAAGGGAATTAGGAACAAAACCCCTTTCCCCTCCAGCATGCACAATTATTATTAAGCATTGTAACACCTGGTTCAAATTTGGACTGCCGGCATGTTCTTACATTATGACATGCATTACCATAGGTTTCATCAACATATATGATGTTCCTCCACTACTCCTAAGTACCTGACTCCGTGTCGCTATTTCAGGGCGTTCAATCAAAAGTTTTCTTTTTGATTGAAATTTTTTCCAATTAAAGCCCAATTTTTTTATAGTTTTCGCAAATACTCTCTGCTGCATTATATTATATTATATCATCACTTTTAAGAGCTGATTGCAATTTCTTGGTTGTCGGCACAGTTTTTCTTACACTATAAAGTTTTTGGACTTTTCTATGAATTGATGTTTTTATGAAATCATCTATAAATATTCTTTCACTATACTCCTTACACTTTCCTTTCGAAGTAGAAAAGGTCAGATGTCATTTAGAAAAACGGGAACATTTACCTTCCCTAAAGTTAGTTTTTACGCTACTTACAGACATGCCTGTGGCTCCACTCGTTCATTCAACTACATTATATTTTTAACCTAAACTCTTCTTGCTAGTTTTTCAAGTGATCATACAATTTTGCTAGTCTGTCCTATCAAAGGATGTCCAGAAAAACTTTAGGAAGTTGATGCTGCCATAATATAGATTCTTGTTAAGAATACTGTATGAACTACACTCTCTAAATATACAGAAATTATAAAATCTACACACAAATTATTTAAACTTAAAAAAAAAAAAAAAACGATTTTTAACAGCTTATTTTGTCTAGCTAGTGTAACACGTGTTTCTGGACAGCCGATGTGAAGCTTGCAAGCACTGAACATAGACTAATTCTCACCCTGCACATTAAAATAATGTGGGTTTATGCAGATCGTTTTCTATCTGGGGCCGCCATAACTCCCTTCTATAAACTGTGGAGGAAAATCAGAGATAGCTCCCTCCTAGAGACTGTGGAAGACACTCTGAGATCTTCCAGCCTGTCTATAATCCTATAGTGTTCCAGATATCTGAGTGAGCACGAGGTCCAGCCGGAAGTGTTCACCTCCGCTCTGTTCAAGGAACTGGGCCTGCTAGAAGATACGAAGCCAGGACCAGTGGCTCGTTGCCTCCTGCCCCTTCTCCAGGTGTCAACGCCTGCCCCTCTGCCCCACACTAACATTGAGGTCAGTGCAGGCTGTTACAATCTTCTGACAGATTGACTGTTTTTATATCAGATACTTAACAGTTATACACAATTTATATACTTTATGGCAATACATTTGTGAGTTTAGTTAATGTCAATAATTATGTATCATTGTGTTTATGATTGTTAAACAATGTCGCTTTTCCTTCCTAACACCATTGTTGCTAATGAAATGTTTCATATTTCTGGGGAAAAAAATTGAGATGAAGTTTTAATTTTTTTATTCAAGATGGTCATTATATATTTTGATAATGCAGCCCCTCAGTATTTTCAATTTTAAATGTGGCCTTGATGATGAAATGAATTTGACACACTTAATCTAAATCATCTGCGTATCCTAATCGCTGTATTGTACCGTTTAGTGTCAAGTCTTCTCTACTCTCTTGCATTACACTCTTAACATACTTGTTTAAATGCATTATCTGGTAAGTGACATTAAGCATATACCCTACCACTTGTATCTTTCAAAGTATCTAAATTAACTTGACAAATATCTTTGATATCCCAAACTTAAAATTTATTAAAAATTAGGGGCGTACAAAGCTTCAGAAACTTCCATTTCTCTTCAAATATTCGTTCGCTTTGACTTTGATTTGAGGGTAAAATTCCAAATTCAACAATCATGAAGCTTCGCCAAAAAGAAATATTTAAAGTTAAAACATACATTTATGTTCATTTTTAAAAAAATTTTATAGTTAATTTCATTTTCATCACAAATTAATGTTAGTGTTAAAAAATTTTGAAACAACATTTTGTGATAATAACTTAATTTATCATTTTAAGAATAAATATATTAATTATATTTGGAATATAGCATTTTGTAAATTATATTTAATATCTAAATTTACATAGTTATGCAAAGTATAATATTTGTATCCAACATAAAACTTACCCAAAAAATAAATACCCAAACTTTGATTCAGGTTAGGAAATATCTCATATTATTAGATTCAATTTCACTTTGGACTTTGTACATTCCTATTAAAAATTAAAACTAAATCCTTAAAGTAAGGCTACTTCACCATTTTGCCTGAGGAACCTGTGTCGGTGTTTCAGATCCGCAGCTCAATGGCAGTCATCAGCGAACCAACAGGAGATCTGGAAACTGCACTTAAGTTTACAGCTGGGCTGGTGTTAGGTGTTCACTGTGATGCTCTCTTGCACAACATTCAGGACATCAGCACACTGCGCATCAAGGTGAACTGACAGAGTCTTCTAGAGAATGCTTACAACTACAACATGTTAATTCTACTCATCCTATTTGTGAGAACTAAGCATATATATTGTGTTGTATCAGGTGAAGTACCCAGACCAACAGACCCACTTGTTGGTGCCCCGTCCCACTGATTTACGCCCTCTGGAACCCCCGGATCACCGTCTTCTGACCACGGTCCTACTATCTCACCATGTCTGGACTGAAGCATGTATCGTGGAAGTTAGTTTGGCGTTGGACGTGGCACGGGCGGAAAGTGGCCTGGCTGGTAGGAAGGTGCTATCCTCGGGCAGTGTGCGCTCAGATGACCCCTGGGTGTTGGACCTCTGTCGGCCTGTTAAGGTGCTGGTGTCACCTAAACCCATCAAGAGGGGGATATAGGGTGCCTTACAGACCTGTGTTGACTTGTAGAGAGAGTCATAAATGAACATCAAGATTTTATCCAAGTTTCTCCACAACTTGAGCCTCTTGTGAACATGAGATTTGTTTGAAACTGTTAAACATACATCACAAGGGAATAGAGCTGCAACCTTTAGTACTGTGGTCTAGAGGATATCTCTCAAGACATCTCATTCTTTTTAAAGGGGTAGTTGAAAAAATAACCTTGAGGTTAGAGTATTGAGAATACAACATAACAAACATCAGTACGATATTTAAACTTATCATTTGACACTTAACAGTGTTTCATATGTTTTGTGTGCTACTTAGCAATGTAATGTTCATTCTAGTCACCCCCTCAAACCTCTTTTCTTTTAATAAAAATAGTTTTAATTTCCTGGAAAATCTTACACACTACACGTTAATAAAGGTTTCACCTGTTCCTTTAATTTATATTCCAATCATTTTAGGGAGATAGATTTAGAAAATATGAAGATATTAAACCGTGGTCAACATTGATATTATTTATATCTTATCAATCAATATTGATACAATCTCTCAATATGAATAATGATGGTAAAAAAATTATCAGTTCTTCTAAATTTGTTTGCTAAAAATTCATAAGCTGAATATCCAGTTTGAAAAGAAAATGAAATGACTTTTTAACATTATCAAAATATAAAAGATTTAGTGATAAATAAAATGATAGAATATTAGGAAAATGGTAGAGCACAAATAAAAGTAACAACACTGACACATATTTACACACACTTCAATATTTCGATGCTATTGTAGCATCTTCCTCAGGAAGTAGTAATTAGACTGGA